>APFE030115080.1:0-23067 GCA_000404065.3 Pinus taeda | reverse complement strand
AAGCAAACTAGCTAACACAGTGTCCATTCTTTTTCTGATTGGATGTATGAGGTTAAGGAAATTTGATTTTATATCAGTAGCCATTGTCATATTTAATTCTCTGATTTTTTTAGTAACCTTAATTATTTCGACTTTTCGCATGTTGGTTTGTTTAATAATTTTCATTTTCCAGCTTTTCTTCTACTATACAGAAATCTTGCATAGCATTGTGTACAAAGAGCATAATAATATTCTATTCTGTAAGGCATACAAATCTTGCATAGCATTGTGTACAAAGAGCAGAATAATATTCTGTAAGGCATACAGTGTACAGTGCTTTTGCTTATTTGTAGTGTTATTATGATTTGATTAACAACTATTGCAATTTGTAAATAATTCATTTTCAATACTTTATGCGTTAAAAGTGTGGTTTGCTTTATTTATTTTTGCTTTCAGCCTTTTTGCTAGCATATGGAGAGGATTGCTTTCGGCCTTTCTGCTAGCATGTGGAGAGGATAGAAAACAAGTACAAACGGTAGAGTGAGCACCATAGAGCGGAATAATATTCTGTAAGGTATACAGTGCTTTTGCTTATTTGTAGTGTTATTATGATTAGATTAACAACTTTTGCAATTGGTAAATAAGTCATTTTCATGGGTTAAAAGTGAGGTTTGCTTTATTTATTTTTGCTTTTAGCTTTTTTGCTAGCATAGTCAGAGAATTGCTTTCAGCCCTTCTGCTAGCCTATGGAGAGGATAGAAAACAAGTACAAAAGTAGAGTGAGCAGGATAACAAGGAAAGAATGAGCACCATTGCTATGGAGCACTGTGCAATGTCCTTGAGGTATTCTCAAACTGCTCTTAAATATATTTCAAAATTGTTATTAAATATCTTTTACTTGTCTTGTATTATAATTGTTAATTTTTATTTGTGATTAAAAATATAAAAAATCTTATATATATTTTTATTAAGTGATTAAAGAAATAGCAACGAAGAATAAGTTAACTTGTGAATGTTTTTTAAATCCATCGTCATAATGATTTATAGATTTAAAAAGATTTTAAATATAAAAAAAAGACATAAGCTTAAGAATGATTTAAAACAAATAATTTTTCTAAATAAATAACATTGTTTCCCCATAAATAACATACATGAAAGTTTATAATAATCTTAAAATTAAAAAAACAAATGAAAAGTGCTATAATAATCTTAAAACTCAAAAAACAAACTAAAGTTTATAATAATCTTAAAATTAGAAAAACAAATGAAAAGTGCTATAATAATCTTAAAACTCAAAAAACAAACTAAATGAAATATAAACTCAAAAAAACTCCCAACATAATGAAACATACACTTAAAAAAGACTTTGAACCAACCAACTTTCTAAATAAATAAAAATGGAACATGAACTTTCTAAGTTCCATGTTTCCCGGTGTTTATATAATCTTAATTTATTAAACAAATACACGATCCTGGTTGATTTTAGTCCCACGTATTTTGTGTTCCATCCAAAAATAAATATATCTTTGTAAACGGAGTTTGATTATTGTTACCTTGTAAACTTGCAGGTTACCTTGTTTCACACTTACTCTAACCACTCTTACGGTCATTTCCTTCGTCAATTATTGACTCTTAATAATGTGTCCTTCGTAAACTACTTAATCTTAATAATGTGAAGTGAAGAACTAGAACGAAACATGGTTTCACGAATGCGACTTGAAAGAATATGAGGTGAAGAACTGGAATGAAACACGATTTCAAGACTCTGGGTGGGTCGAAACCTGGTTTCAAGAATGCGAGGTGAAGAACTTGAAAGAATGTGAGGTGAAGACCTGGAATGAAACTGAATTACTGAATGAATGTGGGTCAATTACTGAATCTTAATAATGTGAGGTGAAGAACTGAAACGAAATATGATTTTAAAACTCCAGGCAACCAAACAGTTTCAAGAATCAGAACTACAAGATAGACTTAGAACATAAAAAAAAAAAAAAGTAGAGGACTGAGCTACAGAATATTTTCAAATCTACTAATAAATTAGAGCATTGGTTTTCTCTCATTAACCTCCATTTTTCTACTTAACCTCCTCAATTTTCTAATTAAGCTTCTTAACATAGCCGCACTACCATTTTCTACACATTTTTCTATGCAAATCTTTTTCTACTTAACCTCCTCAATTTTCTAATTAAGCTTCTTAACATAGCCGCACTACCATTTTCTACACATTTTTCTATGCAAATCTTTTTCTACTTAACCTCATCAATTTTCTAATTAAGCTTCTTAACATAGCCACACTACCATTTTCTACATATTTTTTTTATGCAAATCCAGAGGCATGGCTGGGAATTGAATTCAAAACCTCTGGCTTTCTCAAAAATACTCTTTATTCTTTTTTGCAAAGGGGAGGAGTTGCTTTGAAACTCATGGAAATTCTGGTTATATTTAGAGAAAATATTGCAAAGATTTTTGTAAATCCAAGTTATAGTTGCTAAACTTCAAAATTTTAGGTGTTTTAGACTTTTTTGATGGGGCTGAATCCATTTCCACAATTCACACTGTCTCACTAAATTTTTTAGATTTTTCCACCTAAATTCTAACCACTTTTGACCTCAAGACAATTCCTCCCTCCGCCGCTCCATTCTCTTTATTCAGTTTAGCTGACATGTATGGACGTACGTGGTATGGGTGCGTACGCTGTCCGTTTCGATCTAACGTGTACAATAAAAACCTGGTTACGACCCACTTGCTTAATCTACGTAGAGCACAGTGTGTCAGGTTGTTATTTTCTCTCAGGTGGACCATGTGACGGTCATGACCCACATGTTCAATCTACTGGCTTGGGCAAAATTGAGCATGGTGTGCCGTATATGTTCAGCATAAAATACAAGAAATTATATTCTTAACATTTAACTTTTGGTTAATCAATTTTTTAAGATTTAATTTTCTGTTAATAAATTTAAATTCAAATAGTTATGTAGTTGGTTTATAATTTATTTCAAATGTATGTAGTTGCTTTATTATTATTATTTTTCAACTATTATTATAAATTTAAGAAGGTTAACCTGTTTATTAATTGCTGAGAAATAATTCGGCATACTTTGTTATTTATTATTTGTTTTTTTTTTAAATAAATAGTAAATTATATTTTCAAATTTAACTTTTTATTAATTAATAAAAATAGATAATTATATATTAGAAATTTATTTATTTTTAAAATAATAATTTCGATGAATATAAATATATATATTAAATTTTTATTTATATAGATTGAGAATATTTTGTATTGTGTATTATATTTTATTAGAGTTTTATATAATATAATTGAGTAGTCTAAATGTGGATTTTGAATTGCAAAAGAGTTTTAATATGAAATGTATAAGGTAATAAGATATGAGATTTTTAAATTAACTTAAATTTGTGGATTTGTAATGGAAAATTGTGTGTTGATATATATAAAAAGAAATAAGTTTTTTATAATTAATATGTTTACTGTTATGGTGTAATGGTAAAATTATTTTTAATTTAAAAAATTATAAAAATAATAATGTAATTATTCTCAATAAAAAATAATGTAATAATATTAAAAATAAAAGAAAATTATTTTTATATAACAATATAAATGTGAGGCAAGACTTGATGGCTAGGGTTTGGCAGCGAGGGTTTCGAGCGGAACCGCGCACAAGACACGGTTAGGGATTGCAGCAGAGCTTACGGTGTACAGGTGCACGCGCAGGGATACTTTTCTTTTTATGACGGACAGCTGGAGGTGAACGCCGTTTGGTCTTAGCGCGTTGCTAGGGGCTAATTTTCCACAGTTTTGAAGCTACAGTTTTCTATTGTTGTTTTATCGTTTCCAAGAAATAGGGCGAGGGCTTTGACATCTTGCTGTTTTGCTGTTGTTTTTACCCGAAATGGTCCCCTAACCATGGTTAACTCAAACGAATTGGTGGATTTGGACCCGGCACTGGAGGACATTCTGTCTATGTGGGGTAAGGATACTTCAGCCAAAAGTGTGGAGCAGTATTTTGGAGCTCACAAACTGTCGTCCCCGGTTTTCACTTCACAGGAGGAAATCCCTTCTTTTCTGCATCAAAGTAGGGCTTTTGATTCCGAGGTCTTTAGAGCCCACATCCAGGTTTTCCACAATCAAACAGCCGAGGAGGCAGAGGCAGATGGTTCGGCAATAGGAGCCCTCCTTTCCGTGAACAAGGGTAAATCTGTTCTTAGCTGGAACCCTCCCTCAAAGGGTCTGGAAGATATAGAAATTTTGGGTTTTTCTTCAGGCGCTGGCAAAGAAAGGGCTTCTGGAGGGTTTCCTCCTCTCTCAAGGGTCTCTCTGCCAAGAGATCCACGATCTTTAGGAGAATTTTTAACGGGAGGATGCGAAGGACAATATGTCTCTGCAGTGGGAGATTTGGGTGGCCACGACGGTACGTCTTTTGATAAGACCTCTGCCGAGATCCCTGTTCACGCTCCCTCTGCACAATTTCAGTCACAACCGGAGGAAGAACTCCCAGTGGGCACAAACCAGGAAGATTCAAAATGGTCAGAAGGTCTTGGGGAGCCTAGGGTTTCAGAAGATGATTTAAGGAAAAAGGGGGAAAAAAGGAAATCTCAAAGGCCGATTGGATCTCAGGAACTTGAAGAGAACTTAGTACTAGGCATGGAAGTATCTATAGAAGAAACACTAGAAGTTGCAAATTGCACCATCGTCGGCAGAGCGAGGGGTAAGAAATTTTCGCCAGATGTTTTACAGGCCTGGGGAGAACAGCGCTTCGTCACTGAAAAACCTCTTCGTTTTGAGGCTCAATGCCTAGCCAAAGGGTGGTTCATGTTTCGTTTTGAAGAGAAGGAGGCGACAAATTGGGTGTTGGCAAGAAACTGGTTCATAGGAAACATTCCGGTCTTAATGAAACGATGGACTCCACTCTTTGATGCTATCAAAGAGAACACAGATGTGTTCCCAGTTTGGGTGAGAGCGCCGAGACTCCCCTCTTTCCTATGGACAGAAGTCGTCTTCAAATCAATTGGAAACAGGTTGGGAACTTTCTTGGAGGCAGACATGTCCTTTCTGGAGACAAAGAACAGTGCGATGGCCCGCATCTTGGTAAACCTTGATCTGAGTAAAGGTTTAGGGAAAAAAATAAACCTGCAATATAAAGACTATGTGTTCGAGCAAATTTTGGATTACGAACATTTGCCCTTCAGATGCCACATCTGTCATGTGTATGGGCACCTAGCAAAGGATTTCCCGCTGTTTAGAAGAAGGAGGTGCTTTCGGAGGACCACAGTTTTCAGAGAGCCAGCAAATATTCGCGCTCAAGCTTCACAGGTGAATGAAGGAACGCCGGTTCAGCCTGCCGTCGGATTGGAATCGAAGGGGCCTCAAAATGGGGTAACATCTGAAGAACCCCAGATACAAGAGGCGGCACATACCTCAGAACCTCATTTGACAGAAGCTGAGAAGGAGGATGAAAGGGTCACTTCGTTTGCACAAGTTTCAAACCGCGAGGAGGAAAAGGGTAAGTGCTCAAGTCCCCCTCTTCCTTCTTCTCAATATCCTGATCACCTTTCTGTTTCTATGCATTGTTCACCAATTTTTTCACCTTCGCATAACGAAGTCCCCCCCAAGGCTTTTGTTTCAGAAAAGACATCTCCTGATATGGATCCTTTTACTTCAGCAAAGCCGACCCTTGACCTGAAGTGTGACGTAAATTGGCCCCCTCTTGCCCCTTCGGTTCACCATACCCCTTGCCCCTATAACCTTAGATCAATGGGAGTAAAGCCTGAGCTATCAGATGTAGTTGGAGGCCTAGGATAGTTGACCTCTCATGGCTTTGCCAAGGGCAAGAGGGGGAGGAAATCGGACCTTTCAAAGGCAAAGCTTAAAGCCAAGCTGGATGTAGCAGATGGGAAACAATACTCTATCCCAGGGGTTCTTAGAGCAGTGCAGACCCCCAAATCTGTTATAAAATGATTATGTCTTCTTGGAATTGTAGAGGGCTGGCCAGTAAGCCTAAGAAACTGGCCCTGAGAGACTGGTTGCTAAACTCAAAATCTGATATTCTTTTTCTCCAAGAAACTCTGGGGAAAGGTCCAGAGGTGGAAACTATGCTAAAATCTTTAATGCCAGGATGGTCCTTTTCCGCAATAGATTCGTCAGGCCATTTGGGGGGCCTCGCCATTGGGTATAGAGAAGGAAGAATAAAGATCATCAACCAATGGGGGACGAAGCATGTTATGGCCATGGAAGTTATCTCTCCAGATTTCTCCCACTCTTTCTTAATTGTAAATATCTATGGGCCATTTCAAGGAAGGGAGACTTTCTGGACTGATTTATTGGCCAAGTCTCTGATGAACACTTCTCTGTCGATTGTGGGGGGTGACCTAAATTTTTCTATAGGAAGGGCGAAGGCTTGGGGCCCTTCGGGCAGGGAGGATCCACTGTCGGACTTCTTCCACAACGTCCTCTTGGACAAAAATCTTATAGATCCCTCCTCGATCAAACTCAAGCGAACATGGAGGAATAGAAGATCTGGGGAGGACCGGATCGCTAAAAGATTAGACCGTTTTTTGCTTTCTGAGGACCTAATCACAAAAGTTCCCACTCTCAGGCAATGGGTTGAGGAGGTAGGTAACTCAGATCATTTCCCCATTCTTTTGGAGCTCTCTTTCCCTCCCCCAAAGCCCCCTGCCCCCTTTAAATTCAACCCCTCCTGGCTGCAAGATCCATCCTTCAATAATATTTTCAAGAAAACATGGATCCACCCGGACAGGAGTGCAAGAGAGGATAAAAGCTTTCTGCTTATGGAAAACCTGAAAAGATTAAAGAAAGCGGTAATATCCTGGGCAAAGGAGCGGCAGAAAAATCAGAATGAAGATCTGTTGAAAATCAGGGAGGAGCTGAAGAATTTGGAGAGCATTGAGGCAGATGGTTATTCCTCGCAGGCTTCAAAGGATCGAATCCTTCATTTGGAAAAGCTTCAAAATCAAATTCTCTTGGCAAAGGAAGAAGAATGGAGACTCAAGAGTAGAGCTATCTCGCTAAAATCAGGAGATGAAAATACTATTTTTTTTCACAATTTTGTAAAGGGTAGGAAATCTGTAAATACCATTTGGAGCCTTAAAGATGAAGAATGAAGGGTGGTCAGCTCTTTCTCAGACCTCTCGGGCCTGGGTCAGAGGCACTTTCAGAGAATCTTTTCAGATTCAGGAGAGGCCACCATTGCAGAAGTCATTAGAACAGCTCAATGCTTCCCAAGATTCATCGAGGAGGAAGAAGCAGAAGAGCTATCAACCCCTGTCTCCAAGGAGGAGGTTGAAGCAGTCATGAAAAATATGGCTAAAGACAAAAGCCCAGGTCCTGATGGATGGACTATTGAACTTTTCCTCCATTTTTTTGATTTGATTGGCTCTGAGATCACCGATGTTGTGGAAGAATCAAGGTTGAAAGGAGAAATTTACAGGCCATTTAATTCAACCTTCATAGCACTCATCCCAAAAAAGGACGATCCGGGGACCTTCGAAGACTTCAGGCCGATTTCACTGTGTAATTGTATTTATAAAATCATTGCAAAAGTGATAGCTATTAGAATTGTCCCTATCTTATCAAGAAACATCTCGATGGAGCAATTCGGTTTTCTGGATGGAAGGCAAATCCATGAAGCCATCGGTGTAGCCCAAGAGGTAATTCATAGTGTCAAACAGAAGAAAAAGAAGGGGGCGGTCCTTACAATTGATATTTCCAAGGCATATGATCGAATCAACTAGCTTTATCTCCAGTTGTTGCTCACGCATTTGGGTTTTAACTACTCTTTCATCAGCTGGATCATGGGCTGTATCTCAAATGTTAGTTTCGCTGTTTTGATCAATGGAGCCGCCTCCCCTTTTTTCAAAAGCCAAAGGGGCCTTAGACAAGGGTGCCCTTTGTCTCCTCTCCTGTTCCTTCTAGTGGAAGAAGGGCTAAGCAGACTGATCCACAAAGCCAGAAGGGAGGAGAAGGTAAAAGGTATAGAGGTAGCAATAAATATTTTCATCACTCATCTGCTTTTTGTCGATGACATCTTGATTTTCACTAATGGGTCATATAATGAACTGAAGGAGTTTAAACGCATTTTTGATCTATTTTTGAAAGCCACAGGAATGCAGATAAACTCAAGAAAATCTCAAGTTTGTGTGGCAGACTTTGACAGAAGAGAAAGATCCATGATGACCAATCTCTTTCCTTTCCACCTTCAGCCACTGGACTCTTCATTCAAATATTTGGGATTCTGGCTAAAGTCGGCAGCATACAAAAAAGAGGATTAGCATTGGCTCATTGCAAAGCTAGAAGCAAGAATCTCTCATTGGAGTTTCAAATGGCTTTCCAGAGCAGGCAGACTGACCCTCATCAAATCTGTCTTGTTGGCCATTCCTGTCTACTGGGCAACATTAACCTGAATCCCCAAAGGAGTTATGGAAAAAATCAGAAGGTTGTGCTATAGATTTTTATGGGCAGGATCAAAAGAAACTTCTGTCCTTCCATGGGTGGCATGGGACAAGCTGGCTAGGCCTAAAGATTGGGGAGGATGGGGAATCAAGAGACTCCCTGAATTCAGCCTATCCTTGGCTGCAAAATCAGGGTGGAGACTAATCACGATGGAGAATCTTTGGTCTAGGGTGGTCAAAAGAAAGTATATAGACCCAATCCCAATGGAGGACTGGATTCGAAGCCGGGAAAAGAAGATGAAGAATACTTCAGTCATCTGGAAGGCCACGATTGAGGCTTTCACTGTGATTGAACAAGGTCTGGGTTGGAAATTCGGAGATGGAAGACATGTAAGAATTGGCAGGGATCCCTGGGTCGGCTGTAATGAAACTTTTGCCCTGTCTCCTGGTCTCCTCAGACATCTTGACATCAAAGGAATTTTCACTTTAAATCAGGTGGAGAAAGTCGCCCACTCTACTATATGGGGACAGGCTTGGAAAAATGCTGAAGAACTCGGATTAAACACCAGATGGAAAAATGAATGGGACTCTTTCATCAAAGAACTCCATTGCTCAAATGTTAGGCTAAAAAGCGATCATGATGTTCTGATGTGGGCGCAAGGAAAAACAGGAGAATTTCCCCAAAAGATGGTTACACTTTCCTAATGGGAAAGAAAGGCCAGGGAACTCTAGAATGGTGGTCGAAAAATATATGGAAGTTAAAATGCCCAGCAAAGACCAGGATTTTCCTATGGTGCATGCTAAAAAGAAAAATCCCGACATGGGATATTTTACAAGCCAGGTTTTTCGTTGGGCCAGGGAGATGCCCACTATGCAAATTGGAAGGGGAATCTATAAACCAGCTCTTTACTTCATGTGCAGTCTCTTTAAAGATCTGGGAGGAGCTAGTTTGTCTGCTAAATATAAAGGCACAGTGGGGATCAGCCCCATTGGAAGAAGCTTGGAGTAAATGGTGGCAAAATCATTCGGAGGGTAACCTGAGGAACCTTCCCCTTATTTTCTTTTGGGGTGTTTGGCTACCGAGAAACAAAAGCGTGTTCCAAGACAAGGACATCCCCATATCTACTACTGCCATAAATTGTGCTGCCATTTATTCATCAATTCCGCCCCCTGAAGCTAAAAATCCTCAAAAACATGATAAGCCTGTTAATATTCAGGAGGACATTCCTTGGGCTTTTTTTGACGGAGCATCTCAGCACAACAAGGCTAGTACTGGTCTGTGCATCTACTTAAACCCTGACCATTCCATTAAAGCTTATGTGGGTTTGGGTCCTGGTACTAACAACTATGTTGAGTTGTCTGCTTTGCGCCTCCTCATATGCTGGTTACTACAAAGAAACATTCTGTCAATTCAAATTTTCGGGGATTCTATGAATGTTATAAAATGGGTTAACGGAAATGCTATATGCCAAAATCAGATTTTGATGCCTCTTTTAGAAGATATTCTGTCATTAAAATCTTTGTTTAACAGCATTACCATCTGCCACATTTACAGGGACAAAAACGCAGCAGCAGACCAGCTTTCTAAGGCTGGCCTACAGCAAGATATGGGCAGCTGGTCAATAGAAGAATACAGCCAGGGGCAGTCTCTCACATATCATCAGCCCCCCTTTGCACCTCCTCAATGATCACGTCTCTCGGATCCTCTTTTATCTGGTTGCAGTGCCGTGGACATTTTCTTTTTGATGCATTGCATTTTTGGAAGTCTTTTTTAATCTATCTTTTATGTTCAGGACAGGCTCATATATTTTAAACAGTTTCCATAACCTTTTTATCTTTTCTGTTATATCAGCACTATGTACGGGGTCGTTTTCCTTCTTTGAAGGAGGCCTCTTCTTTGTCTCCTCAAAATATGTATAAAAGACTCCGAAAGGAAGTTATGCTTATAGAAAGTTTCAAAATATACAGCAGTAATTAGGACTATGAAATCGTCCTCAATCAGTCATATGGACTGAAAATTTTGGGTTTTAATCCTATACAGCCAAAAAGAACAACAGAAAATCATGATGTGCTCTTAGGTCAGCACGATGTGTATATACAATATGTAAACTTTTTATTTGCTTAATAAAAAGTTTCGCTTTTTTTCTCCGGAAAAACAATATAAATGTATTTTATAATTACAAATATAATTTAAAATAAAATAAAATAAAAATATAGCAGAAAATTATAAATATTTTTTTTTCTCTGTAAGGCTAATTCTATTAAAAGGAAACAAAAATAAATTACAAAGAGGTTTCAGCCTCAGCCCAGAACAGCGTAGTTCATTATGAGTATCATAACTGCCCCATATGTGAGGAAACCAGTTTAACATAACAAAAAACCAAGCAGAAGACCGGGAAAACACCGACAAAACCAGAAGAAAGATTTGACACAACACCATCTAAAGCAGTGGAAAACAAGACAGAATTGCCTATCATGTAGACAAAAATTAAAACAACAAGAGACTGGACCCAACCCATCAGCAGCAGAAACTTGAGATGGCGCATGGATGGCCACGTGGCATCACTTGGGTTCGTCCTGGTTAGGAGGCTCCTCGACAATGGGGCACGCATTCCCATACCAAACCTCAACCTCCTTTGCCACGTCCCCTTCCGCCTTGCCACTTGGTGGCTCCCTCGCCTAAAGGGTGCCGCTCGAACTGCCGACAATTGCCATCGAAATTGAGGCCCCGACTGAGCTGCCACCTGGTTGCCGAGTGTCGCCAGTGTTTTCACCTTCCACATGCTGTCCGCCACACCGAGCTCCTCTTCCTTCTTCCATCGGGAGCTGCTCAAAACCACGACTAACACCCATGTTGCAGTTGTCCTAAGTTGGCTCTTCAGAGTTTCGCATAGGAGCACTGTACTGATCTTCTTCTTCTGAGAAAGAAATGGTGACATTAGCAGTTATGATTGGCTGGTTTAGGTTCCTCTGGAACCTGAATTGAGTCGAGTGGGAAGCCGGATTGGGTTGCAGAGGAAAAGTAGCAGTGTGAAGCCTGAAATCTCTGTGCTCGGCCATTGAAGGTTGCACACGACCCCTACCACTACGAGTGTGAGGATAACGTTTGCGGGGCAAGCTGGGAGGGGGAGAATTGTCCTGGGGAGGAGGCAATGAGGCAGGTGGTGGTGGTGGTTCAGAGCTTTGCGCTGCCTGTGAGCGAGCGTTACCACCTCGGGTACCTCTTCTACGGCTCCTCATACGGTGACGAACCATAGCAATGTGGTGGGAGAGAAGTTCAAAAGAATAGGAAGCCCAGAAGGAAAGCAGAGAATGCACAAAGGGCTCCTCGACAGGGTTCAAAGGGCAGTGCTTGGAATGGGAGTAATGATACCCATTTCCCCGGTCAATACAACACAGAAGCCAACATCGACTTCCTGTAACTGTTCTACTGTAGGGGTTTTCGGCTTGGAGTGGGAAAAAGCTGAGGGAGGGAGGGCCTACCGAGGGATTGATGGGTTCCATGTTAATACAAACATCGTTCATTTCTTGGCTTGAGTGGCCATTAAAAGCTTCCTGCAGGCAGGCCAGTGCTCGCCTCAAGTGAGCCTGCGTTCGCCTTAACTAAGCTTTGGGATGGTGCACTAGCCACCGTCTGGTTGGTCCGAACGCCATCATTCCGTCAGCTCGTCATTAAGGCTCTCGGATTTCACCCGCATCTGGGTGAGAAAATTATAAATATTAAGATTAGTATAATATTTTAATTTCTGAAATAAGAATTATTAATTTTTTTAAAGTAATTATTAATTTTTTTAATTTTATTTATATAAAAAAAGTAAATAAGTAAATGTACAGTAAAATGCTATCTAAACTTATAATAATTTTGAATATATTGAATTTCCCTCTCTATTGTTTTTTGGGTTATCACAATCTTTTTATGAAAAAATTAAAATTATTAACTTTAAAATTTTGCTATATATTCTTTATATTCAAAATTTATTTCTATTTTTTTTGAAATCAAATTGTGAAGGAAATTTTAATTTTCTTTTTTTGTAAGTTTGGTGGGACGACATCTTCATCACCCCAATTAGGCCTGGAATTGAACCAGTGATTTCACATCAAGGAGTGCCTTAATAAAACACCCAATCACCATCTATCCAAAACCCCTAGACAAAAGAAACTTTAATTTTTAAAAAGAATCTTACTAATATTTTTTAACAAACATGACATTGAAATAAATAATATCTATTTAATGTGATGATTGTGATTTATTTTACTTCTAATATTTTTTCTTCTGTTTACATATTAATTCATTCTTTATATAAATTTTTAATATACCTAAAATTGAATTAAATATATTTTAATATTTTTATTAATAATTTTATTTATTTTTTATTTTAATATTATTATTAATCAAAATTATCATAACAAATTTGTAAAATAATTATGAAAGTATCATTTACATTATATTTAAAATAATAAAAAAATATTTTAATTATTCTATACAATATTAATAAATTAATAAAATTATTATTAACAATAAAATTAAAATATTAAGTAATATTGAAATAAATATAATAAAATTCTTTTTATTGTAAACTAATTTTAAATTATTATTAATAAATAAAATTAATAACAAATAAAATTATAATATTAAGTAAAATTCAAATAATTATAATAAAATTAATTTTAAAAATTTAAAATGATTAACTAAACTCCATTTCTTTTTAAATATTGTAAAACCTATCACAAATCATATACTAAACTCCATCCTATCATATAATATGTAGAAAAAATAACAGAACTATGTGATAATGAATGTAATAGCACTAAACTAATATCATCGAGAACATATTTGGGGTCTGCCAGTACAAACAAGGATTCTATAAAAATAATTATTAGACGTGTAACTTACAATCTAGGCATTAGTTTATTAGACTTATAATGTAGGCCTTAGTTCGACGTGTGGTGTACCTAAGGGATTCAAGACCACACCAACGCGGGATTAGCAGTATAGACACTTTAAACGCACCATCGAAGTCGACGACATAACGCCAGAGTTCGAAACCAGGAAGCGATGGCAGCATAGGACGACAAACCCCCGAGCAAATTTCAGTGGTTTAAGGAGCGTAGGTAGAGTCAGGGGCAACAATTAAAGAGATAGAGGTGGCAATAAAGGGAGAATTCGTTGAAGTCCATTTTGTTTAGAAACTCCAGCAACATCCCTCAGCTGTTGATTCATTTGACCATGACATCTGAATCAGTATCTATATTTTGCATAATTTTTCACATGTTGGAGGAGGTAAAAGATATTATTATTGTGTTGTGTGAAATTAACGTCCGAGAGCCAAAGAGCACCGAGAGCATGGCATAGAGGGAGACGCTGTTGAACAAAAGCAGAGAGGGAAAAGTCCCAAAGTAGAGGTATTTATCTCTAGGTCGTTTGATAGCTGAAGCAAACTGGCCAACACAATGTCCATCCCTCTTCTGATTGGATGGGTAAGCCGAAGGAAATTTGATTTCTTATTCTCTGGTTTTCGTTTTAGCAACTTTCATCAGACTTTTTGTGGTAATCTTGTTGGTTTGTTTATCTTTTTGTTGTTCCAACTTTTCTTTCTTCTATTACATAGAGAACTTACAGAGCACTGTGTGCGAAGGGCATAATAATATTCTACAAGATATACAGGGTACAGTGTAGCTCCTTGTCAACACCTCCATGTTTTGTTTATTTGCAGTGTTATTATGATTTGATTTCAAACAATTTCAATTTGCAAGTAACTCATTATTTATTTATAGATTTTTATGGGCTAAGAGTACTTGCTTTGTTTATTTATTTTTTCTTCCAGCATCTTTGCTGGCATATAGAGAGCATAAAGGACTGAGTGCAAAGGGCAGAGTGAGCACTACGACAAAGGAATGAACGCTACTGCTAACAATGTTTTTAAGGTACTTTGTAATTGCTTCTCAATATCCTTTGGCTGGCTTGCTTCTCAATATCTAATTACTTCAGTCTTATCAGAATAAATATCATATCTAAATTTGCAAATGAGTATCTAATTACTTGCAATATTACCATACCTTTTATTAAAGACAAACAAGAACTTTACAAAATTCTTTTCCTTCACATTTATGTATATTATGGATATTTGGGTGAGAATATATAATAATTTTGTGGTATAGTGTATTAGTAAAGTTTTATAATTGAAAAATAATGTTATTAATTCCAAATAAATATGTTTTTTATTGAATTTTTAATTTAGTATAATTTATTTTTTGTTATTAGTTAAAATTAATATTATTAGAAAAAAAATTCTTTCAAAGTTATGTTTTTTCGAATTTAGTCAAAAATAATTTTTTATATTAATATGAGAAATGAGTTTTTGTTTTATGATTTGTAAATTTCTCTAAAAAATTTGTTGGAAAATTTGTCATAACATTTATGCACTTTATTACCTTAGATATTATATATAATATTAGTAGAATAAAATTTAAAATTATGGAAACAACTAAAATAAAATGAGAAAAATAAGTGAATGGACACACCATCTACACAAATGAACACTAGGTGTGACAGAGAGACTTAATATGGGAGAAAACCCAACTAGAAGGTGAGGCTATGCTTTCATCTCTTTTTATTAGTTATGAAATGAATGTAAAAAGGAAGGGGCTCTCATGATAGAGTTTCCATGAACACTAAATGGAACCCCTTCCTTTCCTAGTAGCCCAATATTTAACATAGGTTGATTGCTAGTCTAGGGTGAGGGTTAGGGATTTTGCATGTCTTAAATATCAGTTAGTGTTAGGGAATTGGACCCTCTATAATCTTCTTAAAATTCAACAGGTGAATATCCACACGTGTGAGAGTAATGGGGGTTCATGTGGCATCCACTCAATGTAACCATGGCGATCAATAAAATAGTTCAACTTGTGGGAGACATTACTCCCACATAATAGCTATGATTCACTGATTTTTTCATAATTTGTAATCTTTTGATGTATAAAGAAATTTCAAGAGGTTGGGAGATATGCTCACAAATTTTGACCCTAAAAATTTATATTTGATGCCTCATTTTACTTTGGAAGTCTCCAAAGCCCAAATCACAAAACTAGGACTTACCCTTAAGGTGGGCCATGCTATCCAATTCGTCCAATTTTTCCACCTAGAAAGTACCAAGATAGAAGAAAAATTATATTATGATTCAATATGGATGACACCTCTCCATTTACAGAGGCTTTTTCTCCCACAAAATCTTTTGATGAATGAGGTGAGGAATTTATTCCTCTAACTTCTTCTTCAATTACCATTTGGCATTACTTAGAAGTTTCCCTTAAAACCCAACTTTCCATTGTTCATTTTTCCCCTATCTCAAAGTTTTGGACTTCTTCTACACATTCTTTGTATGCTTCCAATGCGAATTCCTTGATGGTAGTTAGGACCTACTCATTTTTTTCTTGATCCCACATGGAAGGCTAATAGATTTTTATATTTTCCACATTCACCATTGAGTAAATGCATATATATGGGGGTAGACCAAGTCTATAAGCATTGTATACCACCTTAATTAATACTTCAAAAGGGACATCACAAATAGTGTTGATATTCTTACTAGGACCCTACAATCATTCTTTGTTTAGATGCATCTAAACTTTGTCTCCCTCAATTTATTTATTTATTTATTTTTTAGTTTTTGCTGATCATGTCAAGCCTTATAGTTTTCCTATGGCTTATTCAATATTTCTTAAACTTGTAAATGATATTTCCATATATATATATATATATATATATATATATATATATGCACATCCTATGATGTCTTATGTCGCTGCTCCCTAAGGTCCATAAATAACATCCAAGGGTAAAGATGGATAGTACTGAAAGAAAGATTCAAATGACGGATTACATGATTTATATTGTATCATTATAATATTTGTATTTTATCTTGATGCTTTTAGAGTGAAAAAAATGGGGTATTAGTTTATATATTCATTTTAACTGTGAGTCCCAATATGGAGAATTAGGGTCTGAAATCTTCTAGAGACATTTTGAGGCATTAAATAAATTTTTTGTACTGTAAAAAACCTCTCGCTTATGCTATAACCCTAAATTCTACTTTAGGATTGGATACCTTTCCAACGATGCAACAATTGTATCATTCAAAATTTGTATGAAAATATTATGCCTCTCGCGAGTTGATCTACTATGTTGACCACCATGGTATGAGATGATGCCACATCAACCCCCATTACTCATGAAAATGGGGCTAGCCACATGTGGAATTTCAATAAGGCTTTGTAAGGCCTAATCCCTTAACTCTAGTTAAGGGTTTAGGGAGTCAAACCCTACCCCTAGTGGGTGATAATGCTATATTAAATATCTTGCTACTAGGAGGAATAGGGGTTCCATTCTATTCTATTGTAATTTGTTTCATAGCTGATTAGATCAATTGGGAGTGGGGAAGCTAGAGAGAAAAATAGAGGATTTAAGATTCTATAGTAGTCTTATAGGCTATAAGTCTCAAGTAACTCCATAGAGAGTACCTCTTATTTTGTATGAACATGCCTAGGCTAAAGTTTCATGTAATAAAGGATAATAAAGGCAAAAAGAATAAGACCAAGGTCATGGGACACATATTCCAAGATGTATGTTGGGAAAAACACTACAGTGGGTATCACTTGTGGTTTATTATGGCTATTGAAATTATCAAAGGAAAAGAGACAATAATTGACATTTAATTATGAAAATAAAGAAAAATAGGAGACAAAGGGAGACAAAGAAACAAAAATTTGCATACAAGGGAAATTAGAGGAAAATGAAAAAAAATAAGAAAATAGAGGCATCAATAATAAAAAGGCATTAGAGAAACAGTTCACAGTTTTCGATAGTTCATTTTTGGTTCTCTCTCCTTACATTCTCACTCTCATACACTTAGACAATTCTTGGATCACTCTAAACATTCACTTGGATTTGGAGAAGGAAAGCAAAGGAAAAGCAAAGGAAAAGCAAGGGAAAGCAAAGAAAGGTTGGATCAACAACTTTAGCAGGAGGATTTTGTAGGTAGCAGGTTGCATGTGTAATTTCCTAGCTGAGGCACATGTATTTGTCTATTTGGTTCATTTTCCATCATTGGCATGTGTTTTTCATAGTTTGAAAATGGTTTCAACCTTGCCTTTCCATTTCTTGGATAACCATGGTGTGATGGGATTCCTTATTGGTTGAGATTTGGATTGTCGAAAGGGTTTAGAACTGGGTGAGGTGGTCTCACGAAAATTCCCAAGGGTTAGGGGTGGAGATGGTTTTCTCCGAGAAGCCCTCAACAAGTGGATAGACACAGGTAAATTCCTCAAGGTATGGTGAAGGAATTATGAGGCATTCAAGCTCAGTTTGGTTTCGTGATCTCAGGACCGATTTAGGTGAGATCACAGTAGCTTGAGGGTGGAGGTGGTTTAACCTCTAGAGTTCCTGGTTGATTTTGTCTTGGTTTATCCCATGAGACCCACATTCATGCTTGGAATATGGCATGGTCGTGATTGGCTAAAATAAAGATTTGGTTTATCCCAATTCATGGTTGAGTTGTACGTGGAAGTTCCTGATTTGGTTGGATTTTGTATATGTTAATATGAGTTATTTTTTTGTGTGATTAATAAGCACATGTACTTTTCATTATGTTGATTATATGGTATATTTTGCATGGTTCCTATACTGGTTATATATTGGTTATAAGCATGGTTCTATGGTGTGCTCTAGCTATGGTCATTGTTCATGATTCTATAAGTTATTGAATGGTTGATGAATGCATGGGATAACAAGTGTTACTGCAACTATCTTGAGAGGGAATTAGACCTTCTTGGTGATTCTTAGATAAAGTCCATACCCTTATGATCAAATATGCATTCATGACCTATATATTTCATGTTTACCCTATGTTTGACGAAATGTCTAGTATGCATTGGGAATCTCTAGGTCAAGAAGTTGCTCAAGTTTAGATTAGCTATCATTGTTATGATTCCGGAAAGTTACAGGTGGAAGTGACCTGGAGGTTAGCCTGAAAAGTGGCTTAGACATCGCAACTGTTGGCACAAAACTGAGGATATGGGGTCATAACCACATGGAGACAAGCCTGTGAGTGTGGTCATAGCCTCCCACCTGCATGCATGAAGTTTCAAGGGCGCAGTTATGGAGTTAGGTCATATAAAAAGGTTCTAGCTTAGGGATTAGTCACCTGAGGTGGCTATTTGGCTCTTGAATGGTATACAGACCATGAGGGATGTCAAAGAGGTTTTAGTTTGTAGGCCCCACTTCCATCACTAGAACATGGAGGTAGGGTCATGTCATAGTAGTAATTAACTCATGTTTACCTTGGAGATCTTGTAAAGTCGGTAAATGTGGGAGGATGTGTGACATTGTACTTTCATATTTCCATTCTAAAGAAAAGATAGAAGAACAACCTCATGTTATAGTTGGGTATTATTCCATAGTCGTTTCATAGGGAAAAACTTGTGTATATTATGGATGCTATCTGTAGTTTATTACTCGCATTTTATCTATTTCATTTATTTAGGTAGGAAATAATCTATTAAGGAAATTTAAGATCTAAACGAAAATTAACCGAACACAATATAGATTTTAGTATTTTATTAGATACTTTTTATGAACAATTCTTGTGGAACATCCACAACATTTTATAGATCATTACTGGTAGAAGTACGAACTACCTTATTATAAAGTGTTGAATATAACTCAAAATTTTATCCTAGGTCTTGGGATTCTTCTCATTATACGCCATCAACATTTGAACCATTTCCATGTTAACTTCTTTTATCTAACCTTTTGTTTAAAAATAGAAGCTAATATATCTCTTCAACTTGGTGTCCATCTTCTCCCAAAGTGTAGTAAAAAAGACATCAAGAAATATGGTATCCCTATTTTATATTATGGTCCCTAGTACCCCATATTGCTCCCCAAAATATTTTAAAATACATGTTTACTACTTGTACTTTGATGTTATTTTTCCAAGGAACAAGTGTGCACATATTGCTAAACATACCAACTACCACAAGCAAATAGTCATGTTCCTTCATATTTATTGGAAAAACAACTACAAAATGTATTGATATGATATCCAAAGTTCTAGTGGGTACAAACAAACAATGTATAAACCTTGATTTCTATTGCTAGGTTTGTTGGTACACCATATTTTATATCCTCTAATAAATTGAGCTACATCTTCTTGCATTTTGGGTTAATGCATATACCTCTGTACATTGGAAATTAAATTCCAAAATTTCTTGCAACCTTGGAGATGTGAACCTCTCTAATTAGTTGCAATATTTCACCTTTAGGAATATACATATCATTTGGCTTAAAGAGAAAATGATTTTGGTGATGATAACCAATCTTACCATCACTTTATTCTTCATGAATTTGGCCCTATAACTCCTGAAAAACCTCTTTAAATTCCACATCTTCCATGTATTATACCTCTTTGTATGCATCATGGGTAAAAAAGGCTCCATGTGCACAAGAGCTCCCAAAATTATAATATTAGGTGTAGGTGGCCTTAAAAGCATGTCTTCTACTTATTAGTGTTTTCTGTCTTATATTTGATGACTAGATGAAATTATTG
Organism: Pinus taeda; assembly: GCA_000404065.3. Classification (NCBI taxonomy): domain Eukaryota; kingdom Viridiplantae; phylum Streptophyta; class Pinopsida; order Pinales; family Pinaceae; genus Pinus; species Pinus taeda. The sequence continues at coordinate 3,058 of APFE030115080.1, read as the reverse complement.
TAAAACCCCATCCACTTGTAGTGTCTAGTTTGCTAAAGCTTACTATATGGCTACAAATACTACATTATTATGGGCCTCATTATTAGTCATAAATCAAGGCCCATTTGGCCATCCTTAAACATAAATTTACCTCTTTCTTTGCATTTGATAACACCTTATTGGACTATAATGTATTTATTAGGGAGATTAAGAAATTTTTATCATATCTTGTGGCCTAACATGATTAATGTGTAGGAAAAACAATATTTATTATGCAGAAGTACGTTGGATACCAAATGGAGGGAATGTAGGAGGCAAATCACCAACAACTAGGCTAGTTATACGACAATTACCACACTTAATGATTGTGAGGATCTCAGGGAACTAGATCCACATTTATAGGGATTTTGGAGGGAAGAAACCCTCCTTCCAAGGAGGCACGGGGGTGATTGGGTGAAAGAAATATTTGGTTCAACCCAATCTATGGTCGGGTGGTATGTGGAAGTCCCTAACTTGGTTGGAATTTGTATATCTTATTATGTGTTGATTCTTATCGCGATTAATGAGCATGAATTTTGATTTTATAATTGGTTTGTCATGGTTCCACTCTGGTGAAATTCTAGCTACATGCATGGTATATTTCTCATTTTATGATGTGTTCTTATTATGGATCCATTCCATGGTTGGATGGGCTCTTAGTTATCTTATATGAATGCATGAGCTAATGTGTGTGGTTGCAATTTGTAATAGAGACAAGCAAACCTTCTTGATGATTCTCTGATGATCTTAATGAAATATTAAACATGTATGGATTCATGAGATAAAGGTACTTTGTTTACAAAGTGTTTGCATAAATTATTATTGTGTATTTGTGAGTTGAGTATGATTAGAGCTTGGAAATTGATCTTCGAGGCTCTGGTAGTTGGATGACAAAGTTCTGGAAATTTTTGGGAAAATTTGGGCAGTGGCCTCAAGACTAGCCTAAATATCTAGAATGGAGTTCATGGCGGCATCCACAGAATTCGGAAATTTTGGCTTTTGTTGCATTGAGGAAGGCTTGTGCATGCAACTAAAGCATTTTGGCCATATGCACAACTTGGCATGCATGCGTATGGGTTGTAAAGTCAGGAAAAAGAAAGTTCCAACTCAGGGAAGGATCACCAGCGAGTGTTGTCTGACATCTAGATGATCAAGTGTCCCTAAGAGGTCACAGTAAAGTTTCAAGATATTAGGTCCCACTTCCATAACTGGAACTTGGTTGTTGGGTCATGCATAGTAATTCTCAGCTCATGTTTACCGTTGCAATCTTGTAAAAGTGAGTAAATGTGGGGTGGGTGTTACAACAAGAAACCCAATAACTGTGCACTAAGGTGAACCAAATTATCTATATATATATATATATATATATGGTATTCTTTTTATGGTTGGTGTGGTGTGTCACGAGACGATTAGATACATTTATTCAAGTGAATTCAAATTTGTTTTTGTTGTAGTCAACTAATATTTGTAGGACCCATCGAAGCCCATATTTTGACATGGTAGATTGCTTTAACAACCTCTTTCACCCCACCAGTTAAGATGATACCAATACCACTATTTGCATATTATAATCTCAATTGATGGTCAAATGCTAGAGATAAACAATTTGACTAATGATTTCATGCCCATGTATATTTCTTGGATGTATTTAGATAATGGTGTTGAAAGATAAAAATGGTATATGTTTTAGAGAGTCTTTTTTACTATTTCTCTACAATGGTTTTCTTTTCCAAAGTAAGGTTTATGTATTTGAGGGGAGATAGGGTGAATGGTCTTGGAAGTGCAAATATATCGGACATGACTCTCTACAGATGAAACCAAGGTATTAGAGATATAACCCACATTGTATTTTATTTGTAGAGGTGCCACTTATGACCTATGAGAATGGACACATATAGGAGATAACACACGAAGAGAGAGTTGAGAAAAGGCTATGAATGCAAGTTAAGAAGTCTTAAAGATTGAACATTGAGTAATGTTTTGGATAGAAGGGAGAGTCCACATTGCAAACAAATAGGAGATAGAAAGTTTGAGATAGGTAAAGGCCTCCCTAAACCATGCATACAATACCATGAGTTAGAAATGATATAATGTTTTCATACCATGTGATCCATTGAAAATCACAAGGTAAAACTAAGAGTGCCTCAATACAATTGGAGAAAACATTCAAACATGAGCACCCTCTTCAATTAAGGGGTCAAAACCATGCTAGAAACCTTAAGCACCCTTCTTAACCAAAGGAAAGATCCAAGAACCCCCTCACATGTGTGGGAAACAAGGAAGATAAGTGGTACATCCTTCTAGAAGGCTTTAGAGCCACTGCATTTATGAATATAAAAAAGAATAAGTAGTGTGCTCTTCTAGAAGGTTGTGGAAGCATCACACATGTGAGCTAGAAGAGATAAAATGCACCCAAAGGAGTGTTCACATATGTCACAAGTAAAATCATCTCTAACAAGCTAAAAATCACCCCAAGTGTGAAAGAACCCCCAAAAAAAATGAAACCACATGATATCAAGTAGAAACCACATTATCGGCTCATGTATGCTTCATATGCCATTAAGTATACAAGTAGTGATGCCAACACAATATCATGGATCCTTAGGTAGTGAAATTTTAAAAGATGGTTGGAAATACCAATGAAACTAGCACTTGGGCAATGGGATCCATATTACACTAAAATATTTATCCAATTGGCTTAATTTTTGAAGTCCTCATACATCAAGAAAAATAATTATAAGAGCATCAAACTAAAATAATACGAAAACTTGCAAAGATTATAGGGAGGTTAATCTATAGGAATAAACCTAAGTATCACAAAGTGAATCTTATATTAATTTGGAGTAAATAAATAAAATATTGGGAGATTTACTTCTAATACACAAAATCTAGCTTGGAATTAATTAAAAAATGGAAATAGAAATACAATTCATACCTTACTTGTAATATTTTGCCTTGTGATAGCTCATTCCACAATAAAATTTGCAATTCAAATCTCTTTATTATAACCCTAAAACATTGCTCATAAGAGAAAATATCT
>APFE030115076.1:0-16795 GCA_000404065.3 Pinus taeda | reverse complement strand
CTCCTAATGATTTTGTGATTTTCATAATCATATAAGCGATAACCAAAATCATTAACACCATATCCAATAAAGGTACATTTCTTTGACTTTGGCTCAAGCTTTGTTCTATTTTCTTTATCAATATGGACAAAGGCCTCACAACCAAAAGGCTTTAAAAAAGAGTAGTTTACCTTTTTACCTGTCCATGCTTCCTCCGGAACACCACCATCCAAGGAACTTGAAGGCCCTCTATTATTAGATAAACAGTAGTATCTACAGTATTTGCCCAAAATTGTAAAGGCAATTTTGCATGCAATCTCATGCACCTTGCACGCTGATTGTCCTGTTCATCCTTTTGACACACCATTTTCTTGTGGTGTTCTTAGAACTGTCTTCTCTCTATTAATTCCATTCTCTGAACAGTACCTATCAAACTCTTTGTTGCAATATTCACCTCCATTTTCTTATCTAAGACACTTCAACCTTTTTCTTGTCTCATTTTCAACCAAATCTTTCCATTTCTTGAAAGCATCAAATACATCAGATTTATTTCGAATAAAATAAATCTAGGTTTTTCTCGTTGCATCATCAATAAAAGTAACATAATAATGAGAGCCATTGAGAGATAATACCTGAGCAGGTCCCCATACATCTGTATGCACAAGGTCTAATTTTTCACTCTTCTTTTCTTTCCCAACTCTGAGGGATCTGACTCTCTTCTATTTTCCATAAACACAATTCTCATAGAATTTTAAATCAACATGCTTCAAACCTCACAACAAATTTCTTGAGTAAAGAATCTATATCTTATTCTCACTCATGTTCCCAAGCCTATGATGTCACAATGTTGTATCTACTCCTGTAGAGGTTAAAGCATTAACATAATTAGAAATACCATTTCATAAATACAACGTACCAACCTTTTCTCCTTTTGCTATTACCAGGGCCCCTTTAGTGGCCTTCCATGTTTTATCTGTAAAAGTAGTTACACAGCCTTCACCTCCCAACTACCCTGTTGAAATTAGATTTTTCTTCAGATCTGTAACATGCCTTAACTCCTTCAATAGCCATTGATTTACATTTTACTGTTTTATAAAAACTGTACCCATTCTAATGATTTTACAGGGTTTATCGTCACCCAATCTAACCTGTCCAAAATCTCCTTGAACATAATCATGAAAATGTTTCCTATCAGGTGTGGCATGGAATGAGGCCCCTAAATCTACCACCCAGGCATCAATAATATTTTCTAATGAAAGAATCAAAGCATATTGCAACACATCACCTATCACATTCGCTTCATGATTGTTTTCTTGTTGTGCATATCCTTCTTTTCCCTTCTGGGACTTGCAGTCGTTCTTCATGTGTCCTTTCTTCTCACATTTCCAACACACTATCCCCGATCCGGACTTGGATCTGTCTTTCCTTGACTTAATACGATATCCTGGGGTCTTTCCTCTTTCCATTTTTCTTCCCCTAGTCTCTGTAGTCAAAGCATTAGCTGATGTCTCACCAGAGCTTTTCCGTCGCATTTCCTCACTATGGATTTCACCGATAACATCATCAAACTTTAAAGTACTAGATCCAGAGACATAGTTACTAATTGCCATAACTAAACCATTCCAACTTTCTGGCAATGAGCACAGAAATAACAGATCCCTAAATTCATCATCAAAAGTTACGCCTACATAACTTAACTGACTCGTAACTATATTAAATTTATTTAAATGATCAACAATAGATCCACCTTCTAACATCTTCATATTAAATAAATGCTTCATAAGAAATACCTTATTTGAGGCCGAGGGTTTTTCATATAGTTTGGCCAATGCAGACATTAAACCCTCTGTTTTCGTTTCCTTTGAAATATTAAAGGCTACCGACGCCACTACGCACAACTGTGTTGTTCCAAGTGCCTTATTCTGTGTTTGTCATACTCGTCGAATTCTTTGCCTTTCCACTCAATGGTTGGTACATATCTTTCTGGTAAAAATAATCTTCCATCTACATCTTCCATAGCTGGTAGTTTTGGCCATTAAATTTTTCGACCCTAAACCTACCATCTTCTGCCATTGCTCCCACTCGAACCAGGAACCCTTCTCTCCTATGAGTTTATCAGGCAAATAGATTTTCGACTTTGATACCAGTTGTTAGAAAATTATATATTACAGAGCAATGGAACACATAAAATATATTACAGAAATATAAAAACAGTAAACACATAAAACAAGAGAGACACAGATATACGTGGTTCACCCAATTTGGGCCACATCCACAGAAAAATAGCCAATCCTTCCTTTTATATTATCCAGCAAACTGAAGAGATACAATCTACAACAGATCCACTGTAATTCCCTCTTCTCCCTCGCTCAATCTCCTCTCTCATTCTCACTCAAAATATAGATATACATAGACGCAATACATTTCCCTCATATATAACGAGGGGTTTCCTTCTAAGGAAAAAACCCTAAATTAAACATAACTCTACCATCAGATCTCCACCTAATGAACAGCCCAGATTGACTTCGAAATTACAACATTTTACAAGGCAATTTTACATCTAGTTTTAGCTTCGGGCCCCCCCTGGACCCCCCTTGCAGCGCAAATATTACGGGTGGTGTTGTCACCACATTATGAACTGGGGTCCAATGCGGCGATGCCTCTGAATAAATAATATAATCAGGCTCAACACCCAACAACAGAGATCATCTAATGAGCTGGGGTAGCATTCTGCGGCGCTATGTATGAATACACATTTGAAAGGAAAATTTGTGTGGATCCTGTATGTGGCGATTTCAATGGCCAACTTGTAGAAGTTTCCCACTATTAAATACAAATTCTATTAAGGAAGGAGCAGAGCCTGTTCGAAATTCTTTTACCAACTCAATCTACCTCTGCAATCAACATCAAAACTGTGGCATCATTCATGAGATGGGAATCGATTGAGGTATTTTAATTTGTGAATTTAAGTAGTTTTCCCCAAGCCTGTTGACAAGAGTGCACCCTTCTTGTAGCTTCAACGTGGCATGCCTCACCTGAGTCACATTGAGTCACATTCTTATAAGGCAATAAATAGCAAGGTCTTTTTTGGCACATATGTAGGCACTACAAGGAGTCTGTATTGTAAGGAGTTTGTATTACAATAGTTTATTCAATTAGATATGATGGAGCGATGAATGTGGATTGTCTAGAAGTAGAGTTAGCCACCATATTTTCATAAACGCTACGAAGCTAGTGCATGAGGTAATAAATTTTGCAGTAAGTATTTAAAAAAATTTGGAGCAAATAGTGGTTGAGAAATTTAATGGGTCAAATTTCTATACTTGGAAGGTTAAAATCCAAATGAATTTAATGCATAAAAATTTGTGGAGTTTAATAAAAGGAAAAGAACCAACACCCCAAGATCCAAAACAATTAGTTGATTGGATGAGAAGGGAAGAGAAAGCTAAATGTATTATAGTCCTCTCTTTGTCACACTCACAACTTCATCTTATAGACCTAGAAAAATCTTTTGCACAAATATGGGAAACGTTAAGCCAAATATTTGGGGAAAAGGTTGTGAATGAAAAATTAACCTTGAAATTATAGTTATTCAAATTTAAGATGCATGAGGGAGTATCATTGTGTACACATATAAATGATTTAAAACAACTCATAAGACAATTGGGGGAAACTGGAATGAAAATAGAAGATGAAGATGTTAAGGCTATTCTACTAAACAATTTACCTTCCAATAATGATAATGCTATTTTTACTCTTAGACAATTTCCTTCCAAATCATTAGATGAAATGGTAGCAACTCTTTTAGCATAAGAAAATAGAATAAAAACAAGTGATGTGAAGGACAACTTACAACCTAAGATAACACTATTCTCCAGGGGTGGGGTCCATAAAAGCAAGAATCGTTAGGATATTCCGAGACATAAGAAAATTTACATAAGCTTCTCTCTTGAACGATCACCTAACAAATGACCCTCCATCCTCTTTGAATAGAGATCATGGATCAATCAGGTGTTAAGCCATTTCTCTTTCTTCAGCAGAAGCAGAGTATTGTGGCATTGTTTAAGCTAGTAAGGAAGCCTTATGGCTTTGTTAGATCCTGTCAGAGTTTGGTTTTGAGTAGTAGCATCCAACTACACTTTGGTGTGATAATCAAAGTGTCATTCAACTATGCAAAGAACCACTAAGTCCAACATTAGCGCAACAAACACATTGAACTACACATGAACTTCATCAGAAAGCTCATTCATGACCATGTTCTTGAAGTGCAATACTGTTCAACCGATGATCAAGTTGCAGACATCTTTACAAAGGATCTCACAGAGGCAAATTTTACTAAACTTCGATTTATGGTTGGAGTTCAGGAAGTTGTCACTAAGGGGGGATAAGAACTAATGCCTCCTTTAATCCTATCCCAAGTTTTTCTTAAGGGGGGATGTTAGGATATTCTAACACATAGGAAATAATTATGTGTAACTTGGTCTAGTGTATAGTTAGGTAAAGTTTGTTTCTTTAGTATGTACTTTTTGTAACTTACAATCCAACGGTCATGATATGTTCTAGACATGAAGTGATATGATGGTTCATTCTCTCCTCGGTATTACTGACACTTGATCCATGGCTTAACACCCGATTGGTCCATGATCTCTATTTAAAGAGCATGGAGGGTCATTTTTTAGGTGACCGTTCATGAGAGAATATTATGTAAATTTTCTTTCTTTTACATTAATAAATTTCTTGAAGTGGTTGTGTTGGCTCAGGCCATTGACTGTTTCCCCCTTTAAGGGTTTTAGCCACGTCAAGAATACTTGTGCACTAATTTGTGATATGTTTGTGAGTGGTGTCCTTTAATGTTCTATCTAAGGAACTTACCCTTTAAATTCCTATAAGAAATCAGTCAAATGTTTTTATTTCCAAAAACATGGTAACACAACATTATATTGTAAGACTTGTGCCAAAGATATCTTAAATGGGAAATTAAAATAATTTGCTAACATAGCTACTATTGAGGACTTGTTAGAAGAAAACTTTGAGGACTTCTCAGATTATGGTAGTGAAGAAGAGTTCAATGAAAAACCTCTCAAACTTTTTTAAGCTATCAGTGATCTATGTTGTATCTAAGTTATATTTGATGCAAAATCAACTATTGAATAGTGTTTCATAATTCAAATTAGTGGTTCTTGGCGCTCAAAAACCCTTGAACACATCACTAGTTTGATTGTGTTTATACTGTTATGGTTTATTGTTCTTGGCACTCGGAAACCCCTAAAAAATGGCTATAGGTTATAGTATGAGATCCATGTGTGTGAAACAGGTCAAGTTGTTAGATCATATTTTGAACACATTCAATATTCAGACCATTTTCCTAACAACTGATGGATTGCCAAACGTGAAATATCCGGCAGATGGTGATTGGTTCATAAGATAGTTCATTACTTGATGACTCTTATCACGGAAGCCCCAACGAGCCGAGTTGTCAATATTGTTTATCTTGAAAATTTCATCATTGATGATCAGAAGCAGGTGTACTTTAAATGAGTCGAAAAGTAAGCTCGAATATGTGGAGAAATAAAGAGCAGAGTCCAGAAAACTGCTGAATGGGTAGAGTTGTTGATGAAGACCAGTCATACAAAGATCAATTTTATTGTTATAATGTGTATTTGTTGACGGTGTTAGACCCGCCAACATGTAAGGGGATCTCCCCAATGAGAAGTCCCAATTAGACCTTAGACTGTTTGGTGTAGGAGTCCCAGCAGTGGGTCATATGGTAATGCCTTGACCGCGATTTCGCATGGAGGCAAGTAGGATGTCCTTGTTGGTAGTAAGCATGTGATAGCTACGGTAAGCAAGGAAGGGGCATGAGAGGTTCTAACACACGGGGGTTGAGATGAGTGTGACCCTTGGAAACCTATGATAGCATGCAGTTAAGAAGGGAACACATGAGCGGAGATGTATCACAACATGCAAGGCAAGTTATCAAGAAATCCAAAGTGATGGTTAAACCGACAACACATTTCAAAAAGATTCATACATACTTATACAGAATAGTTCATACATGCATGCGTAAGAAAACAAATACATATATCATTTAGAGTAAACCAGATAGCATAGAATACAATACAACACATGCATGAAATGTGGTGGATCTTGTTATATTAGGAAGTGTAATTTCTAGTTATACAATACATCCATGTCCAACCACTAGTTTTGATAGCAGAATGTTACAGCCACAACCACCTGCTCCTCCAAAGAGATATACTAGCTTTGCAAAGTGGAGAAGCCAAGGCTCATTACAATATTGTCCAACATCTCTCCAAGATAGTCTTATTGGAAGCTTGGCTAACCAAAATCATTTACAATGAGTTATGAGGTTCTATTTATAGCAAAGGGTGGGGTGACCCTTGACATTCCCCTTTGTGACAGTTCATCTACCCTCATGACTCTTCATCTACTCTATGACTGTTACATCCAACTATTGACACTTGAACTTCCACTTGACAAGATATTACATTACAATAGACATGTGCTCATGTGAGACAAAATGGCTTGATAAAGCCATGCAAGACATCAAAGACACTCAGTCCTATTGCGGTGAGACCAAATCTTTGACATGCTTGTGATGGTGAAGGTGGTGATCTAATGCCAGGCTTGGTCGTCCATGATGGCGTGCATGCGCTCAATAGTGACATCTTGTTGAAGCAAACTCTTGCCTTCGTCTTATCCGGGTGCATTAGTATGGCTCCTCCGTCCAACTCGTCTGCTAGCATGCGCATGGTCTTCTTGGGTGTGGCCGAACTGGAAATACATTGATGTATAGTGTCCGTACTAATCTTCCATTGTGCTAGTGGTCATGCACATCAACTGTCAACTACATGTTCAACTCCAGTTGGACTTTCTTCTTGTCTTCGCCTTGGTGAGTGTGTTGAATGGGTGGGATCACATGCATGCGCACAATGACATGAATGTTGCTACACTCTCTTGCATGTGATCAACAACACTTCTCACCTTGTGTAGTCTGTGCTGGCTGCTAGGATGGATCTATAACTTGTACAGGCGTAGTTTCATCTATGAGTGCATGTTGCGCCCCCTATTGTTCCTGTTCCTGTTATAACTCATTCGCTTGTCTATGCAGCTCATGTTCTTCCTTGAGTTGCTACTTCAGCACATGCAACTCCTTCTTTGCTCCATTCTTTGTCTTCGCGCGATCTTCATGTCGCGCTGTCACCTCATAGCCTGAGTCTCCAAAGTTGATTTCATCACCAGTGGATCTGCTTGAGCTGGAAACTTTGTTCCACCTCAGTGTTGTCAACAACCTTCCTCTTGCATTCGTTGCATCTAGTATGCTATTGTGATGTTGTGGCCATCATATCTTAATGTCCTTGTCTATGAAAAACTTGATGTCTTCATGGGTAGGCAATTCCATAGACACTTGATCGACTGCATCTCCATGTGTGCTCTGAACGGTGTCTTCGACTCTGTTCTTTTGGAAACCATTGTACCTGTATTGTTGAGAGGTAGATGAACACCTGCGATACTTGGAGATATGGAAACAATCATGGCAAGCAATCTGTCAATCGAAAACCAAAATGAACTTGAGAACTGACTGCAACATACCTGTGTGACTGATCATGAACGTTGTGCAATTTTTGCCGGGAGGTCGGGAGACTAGTCGCCAAGACTGCCCAAGGCACAATCTGGGCTGCTAGGAGGCTGACTGACTACTGGAACTGTGCAATGCATAGTCCAGCCTGGTTGTTGACTACTAGAATTGTGAAATGCGCAATCTTAGCTAGCAATGGTTGCAGGCTTAGTGGCTGCATTGCACAATTTTGTGGGCCAAAAGTCACTGTCCCTCATAATTGCGCAATGCAATATGGGAGGACAGTCACTAGGTAGAAATGTGCACTTCATAAGAGGAAGACAACACCTTCCCTCTCAGGATTGTGCAATGTTGTCTTAGTGAGGTAGAGTCCGGGCCAAGGCTACCAAGACTCGCTGATGGGCAACCGAAAGAAAATGTGAATGCAAATGCATGGCGATACTGATTGTAAGCTTAAGTGAATGATCTTGCATGCAAACAATGAATGAAAGATTCAGAAAATATAACAACATGCATGTGGGTGAGACAAGTCACTGAATCGGCACCCGTTCGTGAAAACCAGTTTCATGCATGCGACAACAGTGAGGTGTTCACGAAAACTGAAACGATGCTAGAAAAAGCTAGTATGTATCGAAACAATAACAAGATCTCACTAAAATCAAGAAGACAACATTCATACGAAGCGAAACACAAAAAGCGCAGAAATGCAACACAAGACATGGAAAGTGGGCTTACCCAAAAACATTTGAGTTGAATGTGCCGACGGCTCCTAGATGTGATGTGGGATGTCAGAGATGCAAGGTTGATGTTAGGAATGAGCTTTGCAACATTCGTTTCATGAGTTTTGATAAAATCGAAGATGTGACGCGCATGCCACAAATATAAGAAGAGCGACACTTAGTGGGAGGTTTCTGAGATGATCCTTGCATGCAACCTTCAGGTGCTAAAATTAGATCTCTGAATCAAGGGATGCCTTTGCGTGCTAACTTGGGAGAGACAACCCATGCATGCAAATCAGTTTTGCTCAGTCCCAGAGGGAACCGGTCAACTCAACTGCACATGCAAGAGGTTGCTCAATTGTTGGGAGAAAATACACATTTATAGAAGGGAGTTGGGATGGCTGCCCAGGAGATTTGTGCAATTTCTAGGCAAAGCAGCTCATTGCTGCCCAGGATTAGGAAATTCTTGGGCTGAAAAGCCCTGCTGGGAGGAATTACACAATTTTCTGGATGAAGCCTAACTAACATAATTGTGCAATTTTGGAGCCCAGCAGGCTGCCAGACTGAATTTCGCAATTTCTGGAGGGAAGGTTGGTTGCCCTCCAGAATTGCGCAATTTCTTGAGGGAGATGCTCAGCCTGCAGCTGGACCAAGTCTAGACAAACAACCTGTGAGGGGGATGCATCAAGCTCTGATAGACAGGTTGCCTTTCTACAAGAAAAACGTTGAAGCTTGTGTACTTGACGAAGCAAGACATGCTGTTGTGAAAGGTTGGTAAGGAGGCTTCGAAATGAAGTTAAGGCAAACTTTTGGAGGGTGGTTGTAGCCGCTACAACAATATTGTAATTATGCATGTAAGAATTAAGGGAGAGACTTGGAAGATAATTCTTCTATGCTCAGTTTAGAATTGGTTGCAAATTTGTAGGTGGATGTTGAGAGAATATCTCAACCTCCCTATTCATATTTGGAATTGGTTGGATCCCACAAGCACCATAAATATGTGATGTATATGTGTGATTTGCAGTGTGTAATAGAATTTTTCCTTTGTATGTGTGTACCTCTATATTTCTACTATTAATACATGGGACAATATATTCCATCCCTTGGATGTTGTACTTGGCTAAATCCAAGGGTTGACATAAATTGCCCCATGCATTAATGAAACTATAGGTCCACAAATATGATCCGTGGAGGATTGTTTGCCTTATCTAAATTTTGGTGAATGGTGTGAATCACAAATTCTATTAAAAACAATTTATTTTTCATTCTATGTTGTTATAACATATTCAAAATATAAAATATTTAACAACAAATCAAATATGTTTCCAATGTTTTTCCTAAAGGGTGTGCATTTAGCAGTGATATCATTGATCATATACTAAATAATTAATTAATAAATTTAATTTTAAAATATAGATATTCTAAAAAAAAATTATAGATTTTATAGTTATAATTAATATTTTGTTTTTTTATTAAGAGCCATATAGTTAAAGGAAGACAGTTTTATAGTAAAGATGATGGTGCTACAATTATATTAGTGGTATAGTTTTTTTTAAAATTTTAAATGATAAAATTATAAGAGCTCATATAGTTAAGTGAAAGAATTTTATAGTAAAGATGATTTGCTAATCTAATAAAGTGGTATACGTTTTTTTTCATAATTGAGAAATTGACAAAAAATTAAGGCCTCAAAAAGATATGGATTGGAACCAGAAAAAGTAGAAAAGGTTCACAAATCCATAATAATGTTAATATTATATTTTTTTTTGTCTTTTTTTCAATTGCTTTGGGATAAAGATCAACAATATAAGGAAAAACATCTTTGAGCGGGAAAAGGAGGTTTTTTTAATGATATTTATTATTTTTAATGTGTTAAACTCTATTATTATATACTATATAAAATCTTGAGGGGAAAAAGAAGTTATTTTTTTTTTATATATATTTAATTTTTAATATATATGGTGAGAGAGGATAAGGAATGAGATTTCACAAAACAGAAAAAACCAATTTTAACTTTATTTAATAATTTGATATCAATTAAAATATCATTTGCAAAACTTTTACTTGAAATTTTTATCTAATTTGTTATTAAAAAACCCTTTTATTACAAAATCAACTTTATAAATAAAAATCTTCATATTTTAAATTTAAACAACATTCAATCTAATTAATACCTCGTAGTACCTTCAACCCTATTCTAATTTAACACTATCCATATTAAGCCTCCTCGAATCTATATTTAAAATGTCAACAACAAATTGAGAATATATCAGGATTGGAATCTATATTTAAAATGTCAAACAACAAATTGAGAATATATCAGGATTGGATGGGTTAGACCAGGGTTACGGTCTAAATTTAACTTGGTTGGAATTAATTATCATTTGATTTTCAATGCATTTGGTATAAATGCCTTTAATGATCTCTAAAGCAACACAGAAGATTATCTCTAAAGAAACACATAAGAAAGTGGGGTTAGAAAGTGATCTCACTTAGCAAAAAAATTAAAGAGTTTCAATTAAAAAAAGGAAAGTATCCAATTTCATAATGCAAATTTACCCCACACTTGTAACTATACTTAAGATTCTTCGCATCAAAACTTTTGGGAAAATTGAATTTATTTTAATTAAAAATTATGATTTTTTTTTTTTTAATTTTTTTAATGCAATTATATTTAATGTTTTTATTAGAAACTATATACTATTATAGCTATGAAGCATACATTAATTGGTTTGTGTGGGGTTTAGTCTCTATTAAGTCATTGGTTCAACTTTCATTGAGAAAGGTTGAGGATAAGAGCCACTTTTAGCAGGCTTAAACTATTCCAACGGACGTCCAAGCTCGATGGAGCATTGCACAATCCTAGTGATAATATCAAATTTCAATCAATACACATTGCGAGCACCTAGTATGTTTGACGTTGCAACAATACTAATATAATTTGTGGTAGTGTTTCCTTCTTCTGGGATTATCACATCCATGATTATTTAAATCGACGTTTCGAGCCATCCACTATGGCTTATCATCAGGATAGATCAAAAAGATATATAAGCTAGATCTCAACGGGATGAATATATAAATGTGTGAGAGAACATGAATGATGGTAGCCGACATGTTTTTAAGTTAGGTTAATTAGTAATTAATAATAATACTTAATAATTATTATAGTTAGTCATTTTATAAGATTATTTGGGTTATAAACCAACATTGAAATTATTTTTATTGTATTTATATAATTTTAGTTTTAATATAATGTGTAAGAATATATATATTATATTATATCATATATTAAACTATAATTAATATATAATATTAATTGTTGTTAATCCACGTATTTTTCATTATATTGTTGTTATAATGAAGTTTTTAATTCAATTGATCTTTTTTTTATTGAATTAATGGAAATTATAATGATATGAATGAATTAATTTTAAGTTAACTATGATTAATTTTTTAAATTAATTCTATGATATGAATTAGTTAATTAATTCTAAATTATTATTTCTTATTTTATTTTATTCTTTGTGGTATATTAATTTTTTATTGTTGATTTATTTAGAAATTAGATTAATTTAATAGTATATAATATAATTGTGATTGTTTGTTTTTAAAGATATATTTAACAGTTATTAATTTAGTGAAAGGTAGTTAATACTTTAACTAAATGATTCGAATTTTAATCGTTTAGGATTATGCAAGTTATTTATGAGATTTTTATAAATTTCTGTGTTTTGAATTAAATCTCAAATTTAATTAATTTAATAATCTTTTATTCATTATTGGGTTAAATCTAATGATATATAATTATAATTTTATTGGGTATATTTAAATTTTAGGTGTATTCAAAATTGTTTAATTTAATGAAGGTGATGTTAATATCGCTTTTTGATTCAATTTTTTAATATGTTTTGGATTAATTCAAATTAATTATAATCTTTATAGATTATTCCTAATTTGATTAATTTCAAATTTAATAATGGAATAATTCGAACCAGAATTAGGGTTGTGATTGATTGAGAGAAGTGTAGAGAGATGGGAAAGGTTCGAGATAAGGGTAATTCAAGAGGTTAAGGTTGATTTAGTAGGCTAAGGTTGGAATCCAGTTGTCACTTATTTTCCATCCTTCATCACGATTGAGGTTGTTTGGGTGTTTTCATATTTCTATGGCTTCTCTAAATTTTCTATGGTGATAATGATCGATTTTGGCCACTACACTTGAGTTTTCAATACAAACATGATGATTAGTTTTACTAAAATGTTCAGCTAGGGTTGAGGTTTTTGAGCGGTTGTGTTTGATGTTAGCTACATGTTCTTGAATCCTAGTTAGGATAGACCGACCAGTTTCCCCTATGTAGGTTCTTTCGCAAGAACAAGGAACCATGTAAACTCCTTTGTGGCATTTGGGATCAAAGGGGTCTCTGAATGATTTAAGGCATCTTCCGATTGTTTTCATGGGTTTAAATGTCGTTCTAATATTGTTCATTTTTAAAATGTATGCAATTTTGTTTGTAGTGCGCAATATGTAGGGGAGGCTAACCTTACTTACCTGATTATCCATAGGTTGTTTGTTTATGGGATTTTTAGCTTTCTTAAAGGCTTTGATCATCTGCTATTTGTGGTATCCATTCTTTTTAAATACATTCATAAGATGGTTTTTCTCTTCCTCAAAATGATCCTGATCCAAAATGTGTAAAGCCCTGGTTGCTAGAGTGTTGAGAACACCTATTTTTTGGGATGGATGGTGGTGGGAGTTGGCATGCAGGTAGTGTTCTTTGTGGGTTTTCTTATGATAGACCTGGTGAGATATGGAACCATCCTGATTTCTATTGATTAGGATATCAAGAAAAGGAAGGCTGCCATTTTCCTCCATTTCCATGGTAAACTTGATGGAATTAGATTGGTTGTTTAAGTGTTGTAGGAACATGTTAAGTTTCTCTATTCCATGGGGCCAAACGATGAATGTATCATCAACAAATATTTTCCAAAGTTTGGGTTTCAGAGGGGAAGATTCAATGGCTCTAGTTTCAAAGTCCTCCATAAAGAGATTGGCAATGATAGGTGATTAAGGAGATCCCATGGCCACACCGTAGGTTTTCTCATAAATTTCATTTTTAAAACTAAAGAAGGTTGATTTGAGACAAACCTCAATTAATTTGGTTGTGTCAAAGCTTGTGGTTTTTTCGACTATTTTCATCACTTCATCTATGGGAATGTTGGTGTATAAAGATTTTACATCAAAAATGACTAATATGTCATTCGGGTCAAGGTTTAAATGTTTGTTTTCATTGATGAAGTGGGTGGAATCTTTGACAAAGGAACTTGTGTTGCCAACCAAAGGCTTAAGTTTCTTAGCTAGGTATTTTGCCAAATGGTAAGTGGGTCCTCCTATGGTATTGACAATGGGCCTTATGGGAATACCCTCTTTGTGTATCTTCAGGGATCCATAGATCCTAGGGGTGTAGGGGTTGTTTTCTGTTAGATTTTTGATGTTATATTCCTTACTTGTTTTTATTAGATTTTGTACAATTTTGGAAATCCTTCTTAAGGGGTTCTTCTTTAATTTATTGTAACAACCACTGTTGGTGAGGTGGTCTATCATCTTATCATTATAATCATTTGTGTTCATAATGATTGTTGCACCACCTTTATCAGCTTTTAGAATCACTATATTGGGGTTTTGGTTTAAGTTTTTTAGTGCCAGATATTGTTGCTTGGATATATTGCTTTTGGGGGGGTTTGATTTTCTTAGGATGATAGAACAGTCTTTTCTAATAGTTTCTTTGATGTCGTCAGGTAACTCCTTGATCTCGTACTCAATGTTGCACAATATGTTTTCCTTAGGAATGGTGCGAGGGGAAATGACAAAATTTAGACCTTTTTCAAGGAGATCGATTGTATTTTGATCTATATGGTTGCTAGATAGATTCACAACGTGCTTATTCTATGTATCTGCGTTAATCAAGGTCACTGTCTCTGCGTTAGTCAAAGTTGTTGTCCCATGCATGTCATTTATGTTGCTTCTTTTATTTGTTGTGCATTTGTTTGCTTCATCATTCGTGGTAATGGTATGGTTGTTATCAGCTATAACCTTCTAGACTTTCATATCTAATGTGTGTGTATCTCCTTGTTTCCCACCTGTTCGTTGCAGTTTTTATTGTGGTTTTCAGGAACTGTGGAATCGGTTTCACATAATGTTGAGTCAGTGTTGCTGCATTTCTCGGACTGGGTGACTGTGCTTAACATTTGATCCATTATGGCAAACCTTGGAGCATTAGTTTGATTTTTGCTACATTGAGTGTCTGCGGTTGTGATGTTTGTAGGAGGAACAACGTGCTCGACATTGGGACTGGAGGTCATAGTTTTATCTGTTGTTTCATCATTTTTGCACATTATAAAACCGTCTCACCCCTTTGTTTCCATGTCTGATTGTTTAATGCGTTGAGTGTCTACAGTGGTGGTGTTTGCTGGAGAAACAACATGCTTGACCTTGGGATGGCTGGAGGTGCTAACCTGAGTCGTGTTTGAAATAAGAGAGCTTAAGAAAGATATTTGGGTCGAGTTTATCCTAGAGTTCACGTTGTGGTTATTCGAGCTTATCAAAGCCATGTGTGTAGGAATAGAAATCTTGCTTATTTTCTCAAATTTAAGAGTGTGTTTTATGCGTTTTCCTTCTTTAGTTTTAAGGGCTTCCAGGGCAGAGCATGCCTCAATCTTGGACCAAAGATCTCCGTCGATATGATTAGATAAATTGAGGTGCAGGTCGAACGCTTGTTTATTTAATTTGTCAAGATGAGCGTGGATCTTGTTGATTTTTGAGCGGAGAAGGGATTGGCTTGCTCTGATGAAAATGTGGTTATTCCTTGAGGTTCTTAAGGTGTGTTTAATGATGGCGAATGTGGGAATGACTAAGGTATCCCTACAACGTTTAAGAAAGGTGAGATCTGCTTTGTTCTTGGCAATCCGAGATCTTAGTTGTTCGAATATTCAAACTTCTTGTAATTTTTCCCTTCCATATAGGGTTAAAATTATTGTTCTGAGGCTTTTGTGATCAGTCTTCTGTGTAGTGTTTTCTTCTTCTGGGATTATCGCATCCATGACTATTTAAATCGATGTTTCGAGCCATCCATTGTGGCTCATCATCAGGATAGATCAAAAAGATGTATAAGCTAGATCTCAACGGGATGAATAAATAGAGGTGTGAGAGAATGGGAATGATGGTAGCCGACATGTTTTTAAGTTAGGTTAATTGGTAATTAATAATAATACGTAATAATTATTATAGTTAGTCATTTTATAAAATTATTTGAGTTATAAATCAATATTGAAATTATTTTAATTGTAATTAATATTAATTTTAGTTTCTTTAATGTTCAATATGTAATTATAAAAAAAAAAATAAAAAAATATTAATTGTTGAATTGTTAAATCCCCCAAAATTTATTAATTGTGTATAATTGGATTTTAATCAATATGATTTTTCTATTGAATTAATGGAATGTATATGAGATAATTAATTTCTTAATTAATAAATTTAATTTTTATAATTTCAATTTTAATGATATGAATATTAATTGATTAATTCTTACTGTAATTGATTCATATTTTTCTATTTTTATTTAATTTCGTGTGTTATTTAACTTATAATTTAATTTGAGGTATATTCAAGAGGTATTTAATTTTAGTGAAGTGATGTTAATACTGAATGATTGATCTCAATTTTTAATCATGTTTAGGAATAATTCAAATTAATTATAATCTTTATAATTTTTCTGTTTGATTAACATTCAACATTTATTCATTTCTAATTAATTTTAATTTTTTTATTTTTGTGAATTTCATGATAGTATACTTATAATTTATTAGCTTATATTTACAATTTTAGATGTATTCAAAAATTATGGTTTAATTTAATGAAGGTTGATGTTAATATCCACTTTTTGTTTCATTTTTTAATATGTTTTGGATTAATTCAAATTAATTATAATCTGCATAAATTATTCCTAATTTGATTAATTTCAAATTTAATAATGGAATAATTAGAAATAAAATTAGGGTTGTGATTGATTGAGAGAAGTGTAGAGAGATGGGAAATGTTCTAGATAAGGGTAATTTAGGAGGTTAAGGTTGATTTAGGAGGCTAAGGTCGGAATCCAGTTGTCACTTATTTTCTTATTTCTATGGCTTCTCTAAATTTTCTATGGTGATAATGATCGATTTGTGACTTTCTTTTTTCTTATGGCATACTGATGTTTGTATAAAATTGTTATGCATCAATCCATTCTTTTAGTTTATAAATTTTTTAATGCTCATACACCTAAATATAACATGAAGGCCTATTGAAATTTATATTGTACATATAAAAACCCTAGTGTCTATATTTCCATGTTCACCACCACAACTTAAAATCATCACCATTCTCTATTACAAAACACCAATACATATGTTTCATAAAAACACTTTGATTTCTTTTATATATATATTATTTTTTTAAAATCAA
>APFE030115075.1:4006-17658 GCA_000404065.3 Pinus taeda | reverse complement strand
GATGGCTCTCCATTTCTGCAACCTTGCACTACTTACCCATCCTAGTAATCCTAACATATTTTCTTCAAAGGTGGGTGCACTTAAACTAGCAGACCCTGATTGTCCTCTTTTTCTTTTTGACTGCCCTCCTATCTAAAACCTACCCTTATTTCTTCCAAGGCCCCAGATTAAGCAGTTGGGCACCTTTATTTCTCTACCTAACTAGTCATCTGCCAAGCTTGAGTTGTTTGGTCAGGGAACATTCTCTATTCTGCAGCAAGCAATTTAACCATCGCATGGTCCAACTTAGATTGTTGGGCCAACCATCAAGTTTGATTAGCAGCAGTATTTGCAGAACATGATACTGCCAAATAAGCTAGTAGTGGCATTTTGACTGGCCACTTTCCTGGTCTTTAGTTTGGGGTTCATTTTCACTTTTCTCTTGACCACTTGATTTTCTTGCCTTTTGAGTATTCTTTTAAGGCATACCCTCTTTTCATTTTTTAATTTTTATAGCATGTATACAAAATATGGAACCTTTGCAGCCTGCAATGATGAACATATTTAGCTCTTCCACTGTCAATCATGAAAGATGAAACCTATTGGTATAGGAACCTAACAGGTGGATAGGGATTGGATGGGGAAAATGAGATGAGGTCTCCCTGCAATGTAGAAGCTCCTGCACAAACACACATTCTTGTTTGCATATATACACAAATTCATCTATTCATAGGAAAGATTTATTAAGCGGAAGAAAACAGATATATTACCATCTAATGGCTAGGTGCATGAATGAAAGTGCTTTGAAACCAATACAAAACCTAAGAGATCATAAATTACAATTGCAACTTATCCTAAGAGACTTAAAGATAATTACCTACCCATCAAGAAACCCTTGATTATGCAGAAAAGCAAGAATTATGTTTTTGGGTTGTATGAAAGTGTCCCTCAAGTCATGATCCCGAAAGAGAGACATGAGGTGAAAACCACTATGATGTTATTGTTCTAACTATCCAAAAATGGAAGCAAACTAATTAATCATACCAATACTTGCAAATTAACAACACCAAAATCAATTCAGCAACTAACTATGAATGTAATCTAAGCATACATCTACATAAAGAGGAACCTTCACTGCTAGGGTTGGGCCCTAACCCAAAAATTTAAACCCTTTGAGTCAACTGAGTGCTGGATCAAGGGAATGCTTCTCATTTTCATTAAAATATCAAAAATACACAAGAGTGATCAGTCACAATGCTTCAATTCGAAAATTATTCTTGGCTACAATAAACAAAAATCTAAATCCTAATGAGGCTCTAGGCCTATTTATTTATACACCTGAAGTTACCAAAAACTTCCTTAAATTTAGGGAGGCTTGGCTCCCAATCTGGAGATCAACTGGTCTTCAACTACCACTGGCTTGGCTACCAATGATCCTAATGGCTCAGCTGCTTGCAACTCCGAGATGATGAGATTTGATTGAGGAATATTTGAGTGAGTGAGGAGTTAAGGAAGGAGATCCCATCTCCTAAAATCCCTCTTTCTTGTTTCCTTCGAGTTCCTGCACTTTAATTAGCCAAAAATTTCTCAAAAACTTGCAATCAATGCACATTAGACCAGTAGACATGACATCTCATCTTTACTCTTCTCATTAAGCAAAATATAACAAAACATGTAAATAATTATGAGAAAAGTTGATTTTAGTAAGTTGGATATGTGTTAAGGTCCATATAATTTACCCATTGATGAGCCTCATCACTGCCAAGCACTGATGGCTTGAGTTTTAACTTGTTTTATCCATCGACATTGTCAATGAATTCTTCAAATAAATCTCTTCTAAAATTTATGTGGAAATTTGCTCCTGAATCAAGCAATTGATCATCTTTCCATGAAGCAAGTGAAGCATTAAATAAGTCTTCAATTACTCCAATGTTGCAATGTGCCACAACATAATGAGCAGATTCAGATGCTTTTTCTTTCTCTTTATCTGATGATTTTCCTTTCTCTTCATCCCTTTCCTATCTAATCCTATCCCATGAGATGTTACATGTAGAAGCATCATGTCCATTTCTATTACACCATATGCAATGAAGACCATGCCTTTTTCCTTGGAAATTCCTTACCCCCTTGCCTATATTATTCTTCCTTCCTCGTCCTCTTTGATCATCTCCTCCTCTAGAAGAATATTGTCCTTTTTTCTTCGCTTTTTGTGCAAGGCACACAATGTCTTCAGGAGACTGAGCAATTGTTTTCTTCTTCCCAAAAGTGTTCTCTCTTTCAGCAAACTTCTCCACAAGAGAGTCAAAGGAAATTTCCTAAAGTTTTCCACTAGCTTGTAATGATTCAAGATAACGGGAATAAGTGGGATACAATGCCTTGACAAAAGATATGAGAGGAACATCCATTTTGACACTTGTGGTTTCTATATTATGCATAATGGCTCTTATTTTAGAGGCTAAGGCAAGGGGATCATCATCTATCAATTATAAATTAAACAATTTGATGATTAACTTAACAATTTCAAGGTTAGCTCAAAGTGTGAGTCATATCAATCCTTCAACTTATTCAAGGCTTCAAAATCATTTGTGAATGGTATAATATAACGAATCACCTATTCATTGATTTTTGCAGCATGTGCAGAAATGACAAGGAGGAAAGGAAAGTTTGAGCCTCGAACAAAGTTTCAAAAGAAAATTGATATGTCTAAAATTCAATGTTATGAATGTAATGAATATGGGAATTTCAAAAGGAATTGTCATAAACTCAAGAAGGAAAACAAGAAGAGAAAGGAAAGAAATGAAGCCCGTGTCACCAAAGAAGTGGAAGAACCAGAAAATAAGAAGACAAAGAAGGAGGAAGTGAAAGACCTCTACTATGACTAAGATAATATCATATACTTAATTCTATTCAATTTGTAGAAGATAACAGTCATGATAAAAAGCATCTCAAGTATGATAGGATGCATTATAGCAAGATTGAGATGACATCATCATAGAGGCATGGAAGGATAGTTGAAATAGAAGTCTATATGGTTACATAGTACATGATATAAAGAAAGTAGCTCATGGCATCTTCATTGGAAACATAGAAGGACAACCGAAGTAAGAAATGTATATGGTTGGAGAAAGTCATCTAGCAAAATTGGAGGATAATAGTTTGTCACACCTCAATATTAGGAAAGAAGCATTTGCAAACTCCATTGGAATCATTGAATAAAAGTTTCACAGATAGCCTATAGTCCATCAAATGTGGAATCTACTAGTTAAAAAGATGAAGGTATGTTTCCATAGGAGTGCAACATGTTTAGTTGGTTGAAGCATTTTCATCTTAAAGCAAGGAAAGGAAGTTTCCAAAAGAAGTCTAGTTGACCACATAAAGGAAGATGTATGTATATATTTGGTAATAGATAGATAAAGTCATGTCATCACATATTTGCAGATAGAATGCTTGAATACTTTATCTCATGAGCATGATTGAAGAATAAGTGGCCCTTATGAATGATACATGAAGGTATGAATGGATTGTGCCTTGAACTCTTCTAAATGATAAAATCAATATAATATGACCTCATAAAGAAAATGAGGTGGTTGGAAACCATGGTTCATATGACGAAAGAACTATGTATAGAAGATCTTGAGGAAGCAATATGTGAAGAAGTTGAAAGAAGAGTTCGTGAAAGATGTGTATAAAGTCACATGAGAAGGTATGAAGTATTAGCTATGACATATCCATGGAGAAGGTATGAAGATCCTAATATGTATAAGGAGAACCTTGGTAATTTATATCTTGGAGATGGATTCATGCAGTATGCGAAAGGATGTTGATGTTGCAAGAAGTTGATGTCATGATGAAAGGTCATCATAAAAAGGTAACTTTGATTTAATGTTCTTTTTTATTTTGAGAAAGAATATAGTTGGGTTGAAATATGGCTACCGAAAGAGGATTGTAGAAATTCTCCTACAACTAGTACTCATGAAATTGGATGGAAGATCCTGAAAGAAACATGACTTGAAGAAGTAGTTGCATGAAGGAGAACCGGATGATGACTAAGGTCACTTCCTACTGAAGAAATGGATGACATGACTATTGGTTCAACATTATGTTTCGTTGAAGGGAAATGATGGAAAAGATGATTGATTCCCTACAAAGAAGTTATGAAAGATAATGGCTCCATGATGAAGGCGTTGAAGTTAATCCATGACATAATGATGCAGAAAGAAGGAGCTCTACAAGAAGTTGATAATACCATGACCTCCACCAAAGAGTAGATAGTTATTGTTGATAACAAGTCTCCAATTAAGAGGGAGCTTGGTCAAGTCCCTAGGTAAGATGGAGCTTGGGTATATTTCTTTTATAAGAATGAGTAGATCCTTCCTAGTTGAGAGGGAGAGATAGACACATCATTCTTGTCTTCATTATTAAGAAATAATGGAGAATTGGGTATGCATCTGAATTCCAATACTCTTTGAAAATGAGGCAGGGCATCCAAAAAGTAAGAGTAGTCAAAGAGGAAATTCCATGAGGATGTGTAAATCCAAGATGGGAATGGTCCCATAAGGACATACCTTGTGATCATTTGGATGGGGTATGTTCCTTGAGAGACAATGATGAAGGTGTCTATAAATCATTTGTCTCCCCAACATAGTGCTTTAACCTTGTGGAGAGATAGAGTTGTTAGTCGAGGCCTTGCTATGTAGCAATGTTGGTTGATATGATGAGATGCACTAGTATAAGTTGAATAGATAGCTTATGGGATGGCTTACCAATCCAACTCTTCTAATGAGAAATCTTCAGTATGAGAATGTTCAAGTACCTTGTATGTTTTATGAATAACTCCCTAGTTAAGAGGGAGTGTTGAAGTATGTAACTAGGTTTGGTCTTCATAAATAAGAAACATACTCTTGGTTCTTGTATATTGTAAAAAGAAAGAAAATTTATTATTATTATTTTTTGTGGCATAGGTTTCATTCTCAAGGTCAATCTATTTGTAGGTCAAGCACCCATTGAGTGATTCTAGGATTTGTCATAGAGTCAAGAAGTCAATTGACTCACTGTCATATATGAAAGACCCCATTGGGAATATTGTATCATATCAAGAAAATTATTGTATGTCAAAAAGTGTCATAAGACTCCCTCCAAGACAAGTCAGCCTAAGAAAAGATATGGCGGCCTCATAAGGGTTGTCCAAGCTACTTAGATGGTATATATAAGAGTTCTATTGACCTCATTCAAAAGCAAGTAATTCACTCAAGTTCGCTCTCAAGGATAAGAATAAATACAATAAGACCTAAAAAAGAAGATCTAAAAAGAAGAAGAAAACCAAAGTTTTTAAGGATTTTGTTTGGGCTAAATCTCCCACGTGTGTAAAAATGAATTAGGGAATCTTTGAGTTGCAGCAAGACCAAAATGTAATTGCATCAAGGAGCTGAATTTAGTGCCAAGGAGCATGAATATTGAAGTTTGAGATATCAAAGAAAGGAGATAAAACCAATCAAAAGAGAAAGGAGGCAAAACTCACCATCATATTCTCACACGAGCCAACTAGGGTTTTTAAAGTAGAGGTTTAATATTGTAGTCCTAAAGCAGTGACCAAAAATATGAAGCAGAGGCCGAAATTTGAAGGTTTGGAGCAAGTTGACTTGGGTTGACTTTGTGAAAGACAAGTTCATCAAAAGAATTTTACTTGGTCTTGGAGGGGTCTCTAACAAGAGTCTTAGGTCTTGGAATTTTTCATTTGAAGATTCTATAAGAAGAGAATAATTCTTGTGGGTTTTCCTCTCAAGAGGAGAGGTTTTGGCATGGCTAGTAGCCTACATTTTGTGTCCTCTTGTCTCTTTGATATTCATAGTTTTGTAGTTGTTTGATGATAAGAACACAATAATAATCAAGTGAAATAAAAAACTAATTACAATTACATCAAGTAAAAGGACATCAAAAGCAGTTATCAAAGTAAGAGAAATCACCCTAATCTAGTTGCCCTTGATTTCTCAACATGGCATTAGAGGTAAGGTGAAAACAAGAAGGAAATATAGCTTGAAGATCATACAATTAAATAATAATACATATTTTCCAAGCACAAGGAGATCATCGAGGATAACTAATAAGCATCAAGGAGGACTATCCATCTCATCACAAGGATCATATCATCTAAAAGCAACAACACTTTGAAGAAGAAAGAAGGCCTCAAGGACCCTACCTCAACTCAAAAGACTCTACACACTTGAAGCATTCTTGGAAGCCTTCTCATTCTACACTACATCCAACATAAGCAAGAAGAGCACTCCATCATCAAAGGAATCAAGGCAATCTCCTTCTCTTGAATCACATTTCAAACTTCCTTGAAGAATATTATCTAGCAGTCACCATCAAGGAGGCACCTTCAATTGTCAATAACAAAGGAGTAGTGGAATTCAACATCATCAAGAAGGCATCTAGTTCAAGGCATCTTCACTTAACAAGTATTCTATATTTTATGTCTCAATCTACAATGACCTCTTTTTGCAAGGATAACAACAAACTTGTTGGGTCATCGAATTACCTTGCATTGTAGAAGAGAATAGATTTGATCCTCATAGAAAATGAAGTTAGTGAATATGTCACTGGATCAATCACCAAGCCTCCTCAAGAGAAATCTCAAGCACTATCAAAGTATATGAAAGGATAAATAAGGGCTCAAAGGATCCTCATTGAGTCAATCAAGGATTCTTTCATCCTGTATGTAGCAAAGTTAAAGACATCAAAAGAAATCTATGAAATTCTCGTAGAATTGTTCTTTGTAAGCACTCCATGAGAAATTATATCGTTAAGAACCGAACTATACAAGATGAAGGTATCAAAGGAAGAATGGGTGGCTTCATACCTTATGAGGGTATCACAAATAAGAGATAAACTACAAGAACTTGGAGAAGTGAAGTATGATTGAGAGATGACCACCATTGTAATCAATGCACCACCTAATGAATGGGGCAACTTTGTATCAAGTATCTATGGAAAGAAGGAAAACACCCCATCAATGATCTATGGTCATTATGAAAAATTAAAGAAACCAGATTGAAGGCGAAGAATGATGTTGGATCAAATGAACAAACATATTCATATGTAGCAATGGCAAGGAGGAAAGGAAAATTTGGAAAGTTTGAGCCTCAAAAGAAGTTTCAAAATAAAATTGATGTCTAAAATTCATTGCTATGAATGTAATGAATATGGACATTTCAAAATGAATTATCCAAAACTCAAGAAGGACAACAAGAAGAGAAAGGAAAGAAATGAAGCCCATGTCACTGAAGGAGTGGAAGAAATAGAAAAGAAGGAGAAGTAAAAGACCTCTACTATGACTAAGATAACATCATATACTTAGTTATTTTCAGTTTGTAGAAGATAACAGTCATGACGAAAAAGCATCTCAAGTATGATAGGATGCATTATAGCAAATATTGAGATGACATCATCATAGATGCATGGAAGGATAGCCAAAATAGAATTTTATATGGTTAAATAGTACATGATAGAAAGGAATTAGCTCATGACATCTTCATTGGAAGCATAGAAGGACAACCGAAGTAAGCAGTTTATATGGTTGGAGAAATTCATCTAGTAAAATAGGAAGATAACAGTTTGTCACACCTCATCATTAGGAAAGAAGCATCCGTAGAATGAGGATCATTAAGATCCTCCATTTCAACCTTTGGTTAAAAGGTTCCCATGTATTTAGAAGAGGAAAGTGTCTCATAGATAGGCTATAGTACACCTAGTGTGGAATCTAGTGGTTAAAAAGATGAAGTTATGGTGACAAAGGAGTGCAGCATGTTTAGCTAGTTGAAGCATTCTCATCTTCAAAAAAGGAAGCTTCCAAAAGAAGTCTAGATGACCACATGAAGGAAGAGGTATATATACATTTGGTAATAGATAGATAAATTCATGTCATCACATAGTTTCAAATAGAATGGTTGAATACTATATCTCATGAGTGTGATTAAAGAAGAAGGGACTCTTCCTTATGAATGATACATGAAGGTATGAATGCAATGTGCCTTGAACTCTTCTACATGATAGAATAAATATAATATGACCTCATAAAGAAAATGAGGTGGTTGGAAACCATGGTTCCTGTGATGAAGGAACTATGTATAGAAGATCCGGAGGAAGCAATATGTGAAGAATATGACATAAGAGTTTGTGAAATATGTATCTAAAGTCAAGTGAGATAAGATAAGTGATCAAAATATAATAACAAAAGGATTAGCTATGAATCTCCATGGAGAAGGTATGAAGACCCTAATATGTATAATGAGAACATTGGTAATGTCTATCATGGAGATGGATTCATATAGTATGTGAAATTATGTTGATGTTGCAAGAAGCTGAGGTCATGATGAAAGGCCATCATAAAAAGGTAACTTTGATTTAATCTTCATTTTAATTTTCCAGAAAGCGTCTATTTAGGTTGAAATGAAACTACTGAAAGAGGGTTGTAGAAAATCGCCTACAACTAGTACTCACGAGATTGGATGGAAGATCTTGAAAGAAACATGACTTGAAGAGGTAGTTGTATGAAGGATAACCAAATGATGACTAAGAAGGTCACTTCTTGCTAAAGAAAATGATGACATGAATATTGGTTCAACACTATGTTTCGTGGAAGGGAAGAGATGGAAAAGATGGTCGATGCCCTAAAAACAAGTTATGAAAGATGATGGATCCATGATGAAGACGTTGAAGTTCATCCATGACACAATTATGTAGAAAGAAGGATCTCTACAAGCAGCTAATAGTACCATGATCTCCACCAAAGAGAAAATAGTTGTTGTTGGTAACAAATCTCCAGTTAAGAGGGAGCTTGGGCAATTCCCTAGGTAAGAGAGAGCTTGGGTATATTCCTTTTATAGGAATAAATAGATCTTTCCTAGTTGAGAGAGAGATATAGACATATCATTCTTGTCTTCATTATGAAGAAAGAATGGAGGATTGGGTAAGCATATAAATTATGATGCCCTTTGAGGATGAGTTAGGGCATCCAGTAGGTAAGAATAGTCAAAGAGGAAATTCCATGAGGATGTGTAAATCCAAGATGGGAATGGTCCTATAAGGATATACCTTGTGAACATCTGGATGGGGTATGTACCTTAAGAGACAATGATGAAGGTGTCTATAAATCATTTGTCTCCCCAACATTGTGCTCCAATCTTATGGAGAGATAGAGTTGTTAGGCAAGGCCTTTCTATGTGAAAATGTTGGTTGATATGATGGGATGTGCTAGTATAAGTTGAATAAATAGCTTATGAGATGCCTTGCCAATCTGATTCTTCTTATGGGAATTCGTCAGTATGAAAATGTCCAAGTACCTTGTATGTTTTATGAATATCTCCCTAGTAAAGAGGGAGTGTTGAAGTATGTAACTAGGTTCGGTATTTATAAATATGAAATGTACTCTTGATTCTTTTATATCGTAAAAAGAAAGAAAAAATATTTTTATTATTATTATTTTGTAGCATGGGTTTCATGCCCAAGATCAATTTATTTGTAGGTTAATCACCCATTGAGTGCCTCTAGGGTTTGTCATAGAGTCAAGAAGTCAATTGAGTCGTTTTCATATATGAAAGACCCCATTGGGCATATTATATCATGTCAAGAAAATTATTGTAAGTCAAAAAGTGTCATAAGACTCCCTCAAAGACAAGTTGGCCGAAGCAAAGATAAGTCGGACTCATAAGGGTTGTTCGAGCTACTTAGATGGTATATATAACAATTTCGTCAACCTCATATGAAAGCAAGCAATTCACTCAAGTTTCATCTCAAGGATAAGAAGAAACACAAGAATACCTAGCAAAGAAGTGTTGGCATTATGGCACAGGTTTGGCGCTATGGCACAGGTGTTGTCCTTGATGGCAACTCACTCTAGTGACAGATCACAGTTCAGGAACTCAGAAAGAAGAAAAAATATATATGCAGGTTCACTTTGACGAAGCCGCGTATACACGCGGGTTGGACGTTCCCAAGGCTTGTATGCGTATACATGCACTTTCATGCAAGGAAAAGCGCGTACATGTGGGAGAACTTATATTTGGTCCGTGGTATTTAGTCCTTGGTATTTGAACCTATGGTTTTGGGCCATGGTATCTCATCATAAGTGTTGATCCCAAGTATTGGGTCCATGGTACTGAATTGTTATGGTTTTTGGACCATGGTATTGTGAAAGGCCTAAGGCTATAAAAGAGGAAGGAGATCATTTGGCAAGGGATCATCTGAATTATTGAATATCTGAAAAAGTGCTAGATCTGGAATACGGTGATTGGGTTATGGTGCATATCTGGATTTGAATGAAGAAGGAACCTGAGCGCAAGGAGAAGGATAAGTTCTATTGATGGGTCAAAATATTAAGGCTTGAATGGTAGTATCTTTGTATGATTTTGATCTGTTCTATGTGGCGCTTGCTTGATCTATAAATCTGGTAATCTTGGTTAACTAATGTCTGAATGTTTGAAAGAGTGAATTATCCTTTATAGATCTGTACGCAGGTTCAGTGAAGCAAAGGCGCGTATACACGCGGGTTCTATGAATTAAAACTACGGATACTCAAGTTGGTCCAAACGTAGAAGCGTATACATGCAGGTTTTTGGTTCTTGAAGTAGCGTACGTCCCTTGAATTATCTTCTATCTACTTCTATTTATTACTGCAATGTTTTGGGTTCAGAATTTGGTGTTTGGTTACTATTACTGTGTTCTAGGTACAACTGTCAGAGAAGTGTCTATTTGATCCAGTGTTAATTGGTGAAAAGGAGATTGTTTGATACAAAAATTCTTGATGATTGATTGATGTTCATGGATCCAGTCTAAAAATTTATGAAACGCGGTCCCTGGAAGCAAAGAGAAGGTTGTAGCCTTCTGCAGGTAGTAGCCTGCATACTAGTATCCCAGCTAGTACAAGGGCTAAGGGGGTTGTAGCTCCCTTCCAAGAAACGCTGGAGAATGAGAGAGGGTTGTAGCTCTCTGCAGGTAGCAGCCTGCGTACTGGTAAAGGACTGCACCAATACAGAAACATTGTAAAAATAAGTTTCTAAATAAAGGAAGATAGAGACGAATTGCAGCAGGTAGTTTTCACCCACATTGGGTTTCCACCTTATATCTTGTGTTCTCGTGTGTGATTGTCTTCTGCTCTGTTTCACTGTTTCTGGTTACTATTTATTTGATTCTGATACATAGATTAATGATCACATTGGTAAGATAAATTAAATTATAAGTCTGCATGGTATATGGGTATACGCGAGTTTCCTTATCTATAGTTGCGTATATACGCAGTTTTCACTAACTGAAGTAGTGTATATGATCTGGGTTTTTAAGAGAAAATA
Source organism: Pinus taeda (assembly GCA_000404065.3). Lineage (NCBI taxonomy): Eukaryota > Viridiplantae > Streptophyta > Pinopsida > Pinales > Pinaceae > Pinus > Pinus taeda. The sequence goes on along the minus strand of APFE030115075.1, from coordinate 6,334 downwards.
ATTGACTTGATAATACTGATTCACCCCCCCTCTCAGTATTATTTCCAACAATTGGTATCAGAGCAGGTCCTTCAAAAGAAGCTTGATTGCTTAAAGGAAGATCTATCATGATGAGCAACTATGAGAGAGAAGCATCAATCAGGCCACCAATTTTTTATGGGACCAACTTCGTCTATTGGAAGGTAAGAGTTACAGCCTATCTTTAATCTCTTGGTATAGAAGTCTTGGATATCATAGATATAGGGTACATTTTTCCATCAGCAACTCCTACAGATTCGGCTGAGAAGAAGAAGTTTGAAACAAATGCAAAGGCTGTCAATACTCTATTAGGATGTCTATCTCAATCAAAATTCGTCAAGGTTATGCAGTATAAAACCGCAAAATAAATATGGGACAAGATCATTCTGAGCTATGAAGGAGATGAACAGGTAAAACAAGCAAAACTTCAAACCCTCAGAATTCAGTATGAAAATCTCAGAATGTACAATGATGAAAGTGTGGCTAACTATTTTCTACACATAGATGAGATTGTTAATTGTATAAAAAAATTGGGTGAAGAAATAAAAGAGGTTGTTGTGGTTGAAAAGGTTTTGAGATCTTTGTCTTCTAAGTTTGAATCAAAAGTTTCTACAATAGAAGAAAAGGAGAATCTACAGAAAATTACCATGTCGCAGCTACACGGAATTCTAACCGCTTATGAAATGAGGAAAGGGGGACCATCAGACAGAAGAGAAGCCACATTCAAGGCCTCGGGAAAAGGATATTCCTATGACTCAGGACATATGTCAGAAGAAGAGGAAGAATCAAATTTTGTCAAGAATCTTCAACGAGGTGCTGGAAGATTCAGAGGTAAGCTACCTTTCAAATGTTTTCCTTGTGGAAGAGACGGTCACTATGCTACCAAGTGTCCTCATAAAGGTAAGCTTGACAAAGGTAAGGAACCTGTTAGATGGAACAAGAAACAAAATGTAAATAAGGAAAGCTATTACACTCATGAAGACAGTGATGGATTTTCAAATAGTGATGAAGATGAACAAGGTAATAATTATAGACTTTTAATGGCTTTTGAAGATGATGATTTTATGGATGCTATAGATGAATAAGGTCTTTATGAAGAAATTTCTAAACTCAAAATTTGTTTTAGAAGAGAAAAATATGATTATTTGATACTCTGCAATTCCAATTGGCTGAAAGTGAAAAACATCATGAAAAGTTAGAATGTGAAATTGTGGGACTTAGAAAAGAGATTGAGAAAACTAAAGCTCTTAATCTTAGATTTGTTAAAGGATCTGAAACGTTAGATGAGATTATCAAAGTGCAGCATTCTCCACTAATCAAGACAGGTCTGGGATATAATGAAGAAGCAACTCAAGCGCAGAAACCATCCACCTCCAAAAGTTATCTTGATGCCGCAAGGAGAAGTGAGCAAAGGCTCAATGGAGATCACCAGATAAATCAGGGACAATTTACCTCAAGAGTGAACAAAGACTACTAGGTAAATCGGGGGCAATCTAATTTAAGGATTAACAGAAGCTACAACCAGACACAAGTAAAACCTTCTCAATTTTCCTCAAGAATGGATGTCAATAGAAACTATAATCACTTGGTTGGTAATCGCAGGAGTTTCTTCAATGGCCAATGTTTCTCTTGTCATAAATTTGGTCACAAAGCAACTCAATGTGTTGCCTATAAGACAATCATGACTAGAGAAGCTCAAAAATAAATAAATATGATTGGAATCATGAAAAGGACCTACAATAACTTTTTTGCTCTTGAAAATGAAATAGAATGTTCTATTTGTAACAACTTCGGTCACGAAGATTCTGAATGCAGGAGCAGGTTTCGCCAGACAACTCAGAAGGAACAAGCCTCAAGTGCCAAAACATGGAGAATGAAGGAACCGCAACCAGAAAGATCTGGGATAGCCCTATATGCAGAAGGACAAGAAAATCAATGGTACATCGACAGTGGATGTTCAAAACATATGACAGGTGATAAAGAAAAACTTCAATCATATAGTTCCTTAGAAAAGGAAAAGAAGGTATCATTTGGAAATGACACCCCTGCGCTCATAAAAGGTAAAGGTTTTGTTCAGTTGAAAGAAAAAGTCAAAGCTGGAAATGTTATGTATGTTGATGGCTTGAAGCATAATCTATTGAGTGTCAATCAGATGTGTGATCAAGGAACTGAGGTAATATTTCGATCAAATGGATGTAGTTTTCGTGATCTTGATACAGGAAAAACAGTGATCAAAGGCATAAGAACTCCAAATAATTTATACATATTCAAAGAAGGACAACAACAATGCTATCTAAGCAAGAATGATGA
>APFE030115073.1:339165-372810 GCA_000404065.3 Pinus taeda | reverse complement strand
AGCCGGAGTTTGTGGCTCTTCATCTTCTGATTCCTCCTCTGCTACAGAGTCTGATTCTTCCTCCTTTAGTTCAAACTCTATCTTCACAGGTTCCTTTGGTTGGAATTCATGTTTAGTAACATCTTTCACCTCTCTGAACACCACATCGCGGCTGTACACAACCTTCCGTGTGACTGGGTTCCAAAGTTTATAACCCTTTAAACCATCCTTATACCCAATAAGATGCACTTTTCAGATTTACTATCCAACTTGGTTCGGTTCTCCTTTGGAACATGTACATATGCATCACATCCAAATACCCTCAGATGTTAAAGAGAGGGTTCCTTACCAGTCCATACTCTTTGTAGTCTTATCCTCCAACGCTGCATGAAGGTGACTTTGTTGACAGGAACATGCAATAATCCACAGCTCTTGCCATAGAATTTCATTATGTACCATAACCTGACACCACTGAGCATCCTTCTTGCCTCTTTCCAATCAACGCTTATTCATTTTTTCTGCCAACTCCATTTTCTGAGGTTAATGGAGTAGTCTTCTGCATGCTATACCACACTTCTTACAATATTTCTTTTCAAATTCCTTACTGCAAACCTCTTCCATGTTATTATCCTCAGCACCTTTATCTTCTTCTCTTGTCGGTTTTCCACTTTAGAGTCCTTAAATTATTTAAACCTATCAAAGACTTCAGATTTCATCTTAAGGAAATATATCCATGTATTCCTTGAGAAGTCATCTATAATGATACATAGTACACAGACTTACCCAGTGATGGAACTTTCACAGGTCCAAACACATCACTGTGCACAAGCTCTAATATTTGTTTCGTCCTCTTACCACCAGAGGGGAAACTCACCCGATTCTGCTTCCCATATACACAATTTTCACAGAAATCAAAATCCAGAGAGCTATTACTCATACTTCTACCATACCTTTACCATGAAGTATTCGAAGGGCCCTTCTCTCCAATATGTCCAAGCCTTTGATGCCACAGCATGGTCTTCTCTCCAGAGACCACTAGATTTTCTGCTCTACTTTCAAGAACCACAAAATTGTTGCAACCATCAGCAACAATGCTACCTTGTAGCTTGTACAGAGTTCCAATCCGAACTCCCCGCATCAATACCAGTGCTCCCTAAACTATCTTGCAGGTATCCTTCTCAAACATTGTTTTTACACCTGCATCATCCAGCTTGCTTATAGAAATCATATTTTTGGCCAATGCAAAAATATGCGGAACACTCGGAAGTGTTCTAACCCTTCCACCTTGCAACTTCAACTTTACTTTTCTGGTACCAATGATTCTAGCCTTCCTATCATCCCCTAAGAAGACATCACCACCATCGTATTTCTCATACTCGCAGAACCACTCTCTATGGGGAGCAAAGTGAAAGGATGCACCTGAGTCAATCAACCATGCCTCATGATTTACATGTGTACTTGAAGAAGCCAAGTACACATCCTCACCTTCATCTAAGGTAGTTTTCGCCTCTGCAGAAGGAGCATCATTAGATCCCTTTCCTTTGTCAAGAGCTTTAGATTTACAGTCCCTTTTGTAGTGCCCTTCCTTTCCGCATTTCCAGCACACCACCTTTATAGGTTTTCTTAGAGATTTAGATATCCCTCTAGATTTAGATCTCCCATTCGATGACTTATTTTTGTTTCTATTCTAGGACCGTCCTCATTCGGATAAGGCATCACTATTCTAGCTCTCCATATTTTTCCTTCTCACCTCCTCCGTTAGCAAGGATGAGACTATTTCATCAAACTGCAACACAGTTGCATTGCTAACTATTACAATAACCAGACTATCCCACGAATCTAGTAGAGAACACAACAAACTAATGCACTTATCTTCATCTGAAATTTTAATATCAACAAACGATAACTGACTTACCATAGTATTAAATGCATTCAGATGCTCTGTCACTGAGTCTCCATCTTTCATCCTCGGGTTATACAGCTTTTTCCATAGGAAAACTTTATTCACCAGAGACTTAGATTTGTATAAAATCCCTAACTTGTCCCACAAAGCCATAGCCATAGCTTCCCATGATACATTCAACAATACTAAATATGATACACACAATCATATTGTGCTCTTTACCTTTTGATCTAACTTCTTCCATTCTTCATTGGACACTCCCATTGTTTTAGCACCCAGATCTACCACAATCCACTGATCTTTATCCACCAAGAGATCCTCCATATTGAGTTTCCACAACTCAAAACTCTGACCATTAAATTTCTCGATCTCTATCTTTCCACTGCTCGCCATCTTCTTTCACCACCAAAATCGATCTCGCAGATCTCCCACTGAACAAGGGTCTACCATAGGCTTGAGTGAAATCCCTCAACAACAAAGGCATCCCCTTGAAGCCAAAATAGCTATGATACCAAATGTAGGTTTTAACCCCATATAGAAATTGCCTACATACGAATTCTAAAAAACACAAAAAATAAACAATGTGAGAGCATAACACATAGAACACATATACACAGATATTTTCCACTAGATCCCAAAACCGGGACTACCAGCCTAATTTTTCATTATGTTCCTTTCAATGTTACAATACATATTTATACATGTTGAAGCACCGAATACCATGGACCGAAAACCATCATGTCCAAAACCGTGGACCAAAAACCATTGTGTCCTAAACCATGTGCGAAAATCGTGCACAAAACCATATGTAGGTCCGCCCAACCTAACATAGGGTCCAAAACCAAAATTTTGCGGGGTGTTGCCCCGAACCCCATAGAGTGGGATTACCTGCATCCCTCAAACCCCCTGTGACTCCCCTCGCTACACAATTGACCCAACAAAGGGGGGGCTCTGCCCCTCTCCTAACCCCCAAGTTAACTACGTGGGCTAGTCGTGGAAAGAATATAACATGACCAAACAATGTAATGATGGTGCAGTAGCTGGTTGCATCTTAGTAAACCCCGAGGGAGAGAAAACTATGCTTACATGCAAATTGGAATTTGAATATACGAATAACGTTGCTGAACATGAAGTATTGGTACATGGTTTATAGAAATCTATTAATCTTGATATCAAATACCTTAAAAAATTTTGGTGACTCGGGGATTTTTATTAAACAAGTTAGAAACAATATCCATTGTGTTTCTAGTCACCTTAAGAATTACCAGATCTTGATCCAATACCTTATTTCTCATTTTACTTCATTGGATATAATTCCTATCCCAAGAATACATACTGCTAGTGCTGAACTCCTAACAAATGTTGCTTCCAAACTCATTCCACCTGAAGATTCCAGTCCTAACATATTTTCAATTGAGTTGATTTTTCACCCCTCCATTCCAAACAACATAACTAATTGGCATGTGTTTAATGATGATGGTGATAGTCTGAGTTTTCTTAACATCAGAAGGTTCTTACTCTGACCAGGTCATTGACGAAGATGAACATGACAAGATGCAAAATAGGTCTTCTAAGGAAAATAACTTTCCTAAACTTGTAGTAAATTTGGAAAACTTATATGATCTAATAGATAGATTCAAAAGGACCACCAATTGCAAAACTAAAAGCTCTACCTTGAGATTTGAATTATTCAACATGGGGTCTGATCATAAGCCTAAGGACATTAATTTAGGCCTTGGACTTTCACCAAATGAAATATCTTCTTTCATCCATTTGTTGAAAATATACAAGGATGTATTTGCATGGAATTATGATGATATAAAAGCTTATGACACATCAATCATTCAACACACTATTCCTATGCTGCCAGATGTCAAGCCAATTCAAAAAAAGCTTAGAAAGATTCACCCTAACTTGGAATCTCAAATTAAGGCTGAACTTAGTAAGATTCTCAAAGATAAAGTCATTTTCCCATTTAGACATTCCAAGTGGGTCTCAAATATTATGTCAGTCAGAAAGAAGAATGGCCCTATATTCGTATTTGTATATATTTTAGAAATTTAAACAAAGCTTGTGAAAAGAATAATTTTCCTTTACCTCCAATGGCACAAATTTTACAATCTGTTGCTAGTTCTAAACTAATGTCTTTCTTAGATGATTTTTCAGGTTACAACCAAATCCTTGTACATCTAGATGATAGACTGAAATAACATTCAGGACTAAGTGGGGTACCTATGCTTATCAAAAAATTCCTTTCAAACTAATTAATGTTGGAGCTACTTTCCAAAGAGCTACGAACATTTCTTTCATAGGTTTGATTAGAAAGATAGTTGTATTGTATTTATATGACATTACAATTTATTGTAAACAAAGGAGTATTCATTTACATGATTTAAAACAAATCTTTGAAAGATGTAGAAAATTAGAATCTGCTTAAATCCTAAAAGGTAATTTTTTTCCTTAATGAAGGTAAGCTTTTAGGTTTTATTGTGTCTAAGGAAGGAATCTACATAAACCCATATAGAATCAAGGCCATATATGAAATCCCCTTACCACACAACAAAAAAACCATGCAATCCTTCCTTGGGAAGATTAATTTTGTTAAACGATTTGTCCCTGATTTCTCTCAAATTGTACTTCCCTTATACGCTATGTCAATAAGAAGTTGATTTTCAGGTGGGGACTAATCAAAAGAAAAAAATTTGAGTCAATAAAAAATGAAATCATTGATGCCCCTTCATTATCAACCCCTAATTTTTCTAAACAATTATTTCTTTATATTGTTGCTTCCAAACAATCCTATCCAACAGTGTTGACTCAACCTAATGAACAACAAATTGAAGCTCCAATTTCCTTATTTAGTTCCAATTCATAGGGAATTTAGCTAAATTATTCAGAGGTTGAGAAACAATCCTTTTTAGTTTTTAAGTCCATCAAACATTTTAGTCCCTTCCTCTTAAAATCACATACAAAAGTAATTGTTCCTTTCCCTGCAGTCAGAAAAATTATTATCCAAATAGAATTGGGAGAGAAAAGGGAAAATTGGGTTATGACCCTGCAAGAATATGACTTAGAAATTAAACCAGCTAAAATAGTAAGGGGTCAAGATTTTGTAAATTGGTTACTGGAGCTTATGACACTTTGGCTAATGAAGATTCAAGTAATAATGTTCAAATTACAGAGGTATGTCCCATTGACACTGAATCCCAATATGTTGATCTTATTTTTTACTTAAAAAATGGTTATGCTCCATTGGAAATCAATTACAAATAGAAAAGAGCTCTTAGACTTAAATCTAGTCAATATCAGCTTGTCAATGATGTCTTGTTTAAAAGGAATTATGATTCTATTCTGTTAATATGTATAGAAAAATATGAAGCAAAAAAATTCTTGCAGGAACTACATGATGGACTAGCTGGTAGACACTATGGTGGAGATACTACTGCTCATAAGATTATACATCATAGAGACTATTGGCCGAGTCTATTCAAGGACACTCATGCCTATGTTAGAAAATGCAAGGTCTGCCAGATTGCTTCAGGAAGACAAACAAAACCAACGTTACCTTTGTAGCTAGTTAACATTAAGAAACCTTTTGAACAATGGGGATTGGAAATAATAGGTGAGATTGTTCCTAACTCTTCCAAGCAGCATAAATACATCTTGGCCACTACGGATTATTTCACCAAATGGGTGGAAGAAATACCACTAAAGGTGGCCAATTCTAAAAACATTATTGAATTTATCGATCAATTTATTATTACCAAGTTTGGTCTTCCCTGTCCCCTTATGTTTTATAATGCATCTTATTTTCGGGAAATACCATTACTGAATTTTCTCTTAAAAGAGGTTTTAAAATCAAGTATTCTTAAAATTGTTATCTTGAAGGAAATGACTTACCAGAGTCTACAAATAAAAACATCATTAGAATAATCAAATGAACGGTTGACCAAAATCGAAGAAATTGGCACAAAGCTCTAGTTTTTGGTTTATGGGCTGACATAATCACTTATAAGGTGTCTGTAGACACTTCTCCTTTTCAATTTTTGTATGAAAAAGAAGCTATTCTACCTCCTAATCTAGTTATTCCATCACTAGACCTAGTTCAATCCATTGAAGAAAACCCTTCTTCAACTTTACACTTAAGAATGTCCCAAATTGTTAAGCTAGAGGAAGAAAGGGATAAAGATAGACAAGTTCATGGCCATCATCAACAATTGGTTAAATTTTCATTTGATGCAAGTTCAGTTAATGACAAAATTTTTGAAATTGGCAATTTAGTTATGAAATTGGACAAAGCTTATGAAGAAGAAGGCAAACACACAAAGTTCCATAAATTATGGCTAGGCCCATTTGAGATCATTGAAAAACTAGGCCCATCAACCTTTATCCTCCAAGATTTACAAGGAAAGAGGGATGTTCATCCCGTTAATGGGCTAGTTTTGAAAAAATAATTTTCTTAAGAATACCTATCCTCCTATAAATATGAAAATAATCACATGTATATATTGGTGTCTTTAACCCTGGTAATGTTAGTTAATACACTTTTTCACATTGGGGTCTCTCATCATTGACATGAAATTTGACTGATTAAAGAAGAGATATTAGAAAGCAAATTATAACATTGAAGTTTAGTATTGCATTTATTACAAAGCATTGAAATATTTATATCCATTAGATTTTAAATATTTCATAAATTGAAAACTTTATAAAATCTTGTTATCCTATGATTGGTCATGAAAAAGTTTTCTTTAAAAGGTGAAGACTAGTTTGAATTTTTAGCATCTTTTGGCTTCAATTGTCATCCATTTACTCTTAAGGAGTGAATATATCTCAAAAAAATTAGTGTAATTCAAAAATATATAAAACTTGAAAGATAAGAGGTCTCAACATGAGGAGACTTACCATGATCATAGGAAACTAATGATATTGACATTATCATGATTGGTCACCAAACCAGGATGCATGAGCTGACTTTCTCAATATCATTATAACTTGTGAATGGCATTGCCAATAGTTGGTTACCAAGCTACACGATGGCTTTCAAGCTAAGCTTTAAAATAAAAATTCTAAAAGAAAATATTAAATACCTATAAGAATATTACTATAATTGGATGGGATATTGGTATATATTTTGTTAAATGGTAACCTTGTCATGGCTATGGATGCATGCTGGCAGCAGTGGCTCTACTAGTGACAAATAAGTCTATCTAAAACACCAAGTTTCTATAGCTCCTAACTTTATCTTTATAACTGATTAAATGAACAACAAAGGTAATAAAGATTTTCATCAATAAACATGTTATGAGATAATTCACAAAATGATGAGTTCTTTTATTCAAAGAAATATTTATCAATCAAAACTTCAAGTATTTTTACCTTTCTAAGTCTTTTCCTTTAATAGTTTAAAATTTCATTTATTTTTAACAGAGATAATTGTTTCGCCCAGTATGTCGCCAGTTTTTGTAATACTCATCAATCCCCCCCTTACCCATTAAGGTTAATAGATAAATATTAAACAATGGGGACACTTTAAATTTAGGATAAAATCCCTTAGTTTTAATAAAATAAGACAATATTAGTTTTTGTCACCAAAAAACTTGACTAAATGAAAAAAATTCCCTTATCAAATTTAGGCTCATAAGACATATTTATAAATAATCTACCCATAGGATTTTTTTTAAAATGTATTTTCAGAAGAACTTAATCGAAATATTTTTAATATTGTAACATGTCCCATAGGATAAGTTGTGATAAATTACTGCCCAATTGAAGTTTTCAAATATTTTAAGTCTAAAAGTAATAAAGCGCTTCTTTGCATATACAATAATAAAAGGCCTAAACCTATAGGATTTCCACATAGCATTATCGAAGCCTGTGAATATTGGAACTTTCTATATAAGCATCACTCAGAATTCTCTGATATCCCAATCCTTCGATATCTGTTTTCTCCCATCCTCCGATATATGACATCTTTGACACTCTGATATCCCGATATCGTCGATCTCTGATATTACCAATCGTCTGATCCTCCAATAAACCCCTCCTATCCATATCGTAGCTTCCATATTGAAACTTCCTATCAGAACTTCCTATTGACTTTCACTCTCTTAAACCCCCGATATCAAATCTCTGATACAAGACCTTCGATAACCCTTCCCGCTTATATTTTTAGCCATTACATTTTAATAATAAAACCCTATCGGAAAGGAATAATAACACATGCTTCAAACATACAACCACAATATTTCTCTGATATAATCCTCTGATATGATGATGTATACAAAATCTCATGTGAACCCACGTTTTATCATTCAATGGACAAATGTAACGAATTTATGATTTTGAAGTTCTAAATGATTTCATTCTTGCAGGTCGATATCACTAGATTTTTCTCATAAAGACATGAATTGATATGAAATTGGTTATTCACTCTAAGGAATTATTCAGTTAAGGAAGTCTCCGCTTGTTCCCGTTTTTTTCCTTTACAAGTCAGTCCCGATAAGAAAAGCTCAACAGAAATGTCTAGGGAAACTAAACTCAAGAAGAAACTCATTGTTCAACAATAACCAACCTGAAGATATTGAAATGCATGCGCTATTATCGGATACAACCTGCACTCTCGATGCTAGAAACCTGCCATGGGAAGCCATTTATAAAATATTTGAATTTGAAGAACCCAGGATGATAGAGAAAACAACCACAATTGATGATTCTACCCTTGTTTATGAAACTACTTATAGCGACATCACCAATTCATTCCTACATAGGATTGCAACCCGACACAACATCATGCCCTATATAGATATGGTTAAATGGGTTATTGACCATATGAATATTTCAGATAGGAATTTCATGACTAAGAGTGACACAGTTATTGGATCATTTACCAACAATGATTTGACCAAGATGTATCATCTTCCATAGCCTCATAAAAAATACAACAAGAAATTTTTAGAAACATTCATGAATGAACATGAGGATAAGTCAGATTTTATCAAAGAATAGAGAAGGGATCCTAATAAACACAAGCTAGAGGATAATGGTATATATTCTATTGCTTCCCTTGTCAGGCCCTTCTGTTATATAGATGCTATGATGTGTAGAATCTAAAGTTAATCTAATACCTATAAATTATCATATCAGTGGGCACCACTAATTGATTTTGCATCTGATGGTTATATTATGGATTGGGGAAACATATTATCTGATAGTTTAGCCACTGAAATCCTGAATTATAGGAGAAAACACGATTTTTTCCCAAACATTGTTCCCCATTTCTATATGAGCACCTATATAATGGATGCTATCTATTTCACTTCCGATTTTACATACATGGGATGGAAATGGACCATAGAAGACCCTACACCTATCCATATTTATCATAGCATACCCTGGGAATATAAATATTGGTCTCATTTCTATAAACATTTCCATGAAGTTATGCCTCCCATCCACCAAAGTGTCTTTGGAGAGAAGGCTCCCAAGGTTTCACCTAAAGCCAATAATGATTTATTACATATTGGAAGATTGTTTTGGGAAGAATCCTTCACATATCCAGATCCTCAACAGCCTTGCAAAAACTCATGTGTTTCCCCTTTATGTTCCCAATAAACTCTTAGCCTGAGAGGTAGCCTACCAAACTCTAGGGAATGTCCTTTCAAAGGTTTTGAATGATGCTAAAAATACAATGTGGTCTACCTTTCCTATTCAATGTGGTGTATATTCTATTATAAATTTTAGGAATGTTAATCTTGAGATTGAGAAAATTCAATGCCTAAATTTCCCAACTATACCCAATAGACAATATGATCCTAATGATACTACCAAGAACGTCGTTGCACAAGAAAAACTTAGGCAATTCATAAATGAGCTAGACAAGTTTGATGATTTATTTGAATCAGTTTTTATATGCAAAGGTTGAGAAACATGTAGCAACAAAGTTAAGTCCTGAAGAATTGATTCAGTTTAATCAGTACAGGAATAAAAGGATAGCCCACTTTCCTATGGATTTATTGATGCTTCATCAACAAAACATAGAGCACGATAAAGTCTCAACTAGTACAACAAAAGTACCTAATGTATCTTAGATAAAATACACAGGTACTTCCTCTTCTTCTCAAGTAGAAGAAACTCTAACAGAAAAAAATCTAGATGCAATATGGGAGCAGTTCACAAAAAAAACATATCCTAAAATTTTGAGGACTCCATTGTAGATGAATATTACACAGACCCCTAAAGTTACAAGGAGGACCTCGCTTAATATTGAGGCTTCTGATAAAGCTCTGGACACTGCTGATTTAAAATTCATCCTGGTATTCCCAACCTCTGAGGTCATTTTAAAAAATGAAGAAATTACTCCTCTTGATGTGTTTTATAGTCCAAAACATAAAGTTGTGGTTAGTAGATAGAGAAAAAGAAGAACAATTGAAAAAACCAAGGTCTTAGTCCATGATAATGCTTCCTTTAAAGTAATTTGGAAAGATGATCAAGCTACTCCTACTGAAGATCTTGAGAGGATTTTGCAATTTGTAGGAGCATATGGTTGTGCTACTATTGATAAAGCCTATGAAGTACAACAACTCCTAAGGGAGAAAGATGAAAGGATTATGCAGCTAGAACAGGGTTTTGAGAATGAAAAACAAATAATTGCTCAACAATGGCAAGAACAGCTTGCAGAACTACAAAAGTAATTTAATGATTTGAAGATTCAACATGAATCTAATCTGAGGAGAAGGGATACTAAAATCTAGGAACTTCAACAAAATATTGAGAAATTTAAGGTGAATCCTGAGATAGCTAAATTTAAGAAGGAAGCAGGAGAATTAAACAATTTCCTTGCTCAAAAAAAAGTTCTTTTCTATCATAAATTGGCCACTATCCATGACTTATGTCAATCAAACGATTCATTAGTGAACCAATTGTCCGATCTCAAGACATACTATAGGGAATTTGAGGAGAATATTTCATATTATATAAACTAGAAAGATAGTATTGAAGGGAAATCAATTGGTCTCCCTAGAATTGAAGAATCACAAAAAGAGATTGTTTTCCAAGAGTGGGCAATAAAACTCAAGCATGCAAAAATGGAAACCTTTAGTGTGAGGGATATTTCAAACAATTTCATTGAATCTATCAGTGACAGTTTATTACAGGACAACCTAATTTCAGGTTGCCCCAAGGAAACTTTTCCCAATGTTAAATTTGTAACTAAAACATGGCAGGAGTGGTCGAAGAAGAGGGATGAGAACATCAAGAATTTGTCAAAGGTTGACTTAGAATGCCAATGGTATTCCTTAGTTAAACCTCATAGTCAGTGGTTAATGTTGAGGTGTCTCTCCAACACGACCACCCATATACTTCCAACACTCAGCAATGCGATGATCACTGCACGAATGCACATACAACCTTATTATCCATAGAAATTAAATCCAATGATAGATTTATGTGAACTTCGACAGTGTATGGGAGAGAAACCTTCATCTCAGGCATAGTCAAGTTGTTATAACTGAAATTTATTATTGTCTTTTTAATTTATTTGAAGTTTTGTTTGTTGAAACCACTCCAGTCTTTTATGGTGCTTTACTATATTTTTATTTTCACTAGAAAGTATAAATCCCCTTCATTGGTATGAAGAAGGGGTTTTGAATTTTGGCAAGAAATATTTTGGTTTGCACTACTGTAACTTGAAGTGATCTTAATAGAAAGTGGAGCCATTACTGTTTCACTTATGAGCAGAGTCAACATATATTGGGTAATATTATATGTGTATTAGTATTTTATTATGAGTTAAATGGTTATTGTAATTGTGTTTATCAATATGTTTTTCCAAGCAATTAATCATTTATCACTATTGATGTGCTTGATTGAAATATTTTAAGTATATGCATGAACAACGATATATTATATGTGCAGTGATTTTCATCAACTAATTTAATTAACTATTTAATTAAATTAGTTATCTTTATTTGTTTTAAACTCATAAATGACTTGATGATCTAAATTGTCATGTTAAATGTGAGATCTTTCTAAAGTCACATATATAGAGAAGGTTTTCCCGAGATAGATATCTTAGGTCTATTTATTATTTATTTCTTAGTTTCATTTAAATCATTAGCCTGAAACTTATATATCTCATCCATTTTTATAACTTTTATTAAGGGAAACTGGTCCCATAATCACAGTTGGACCAACCATTCCAAGCGGAAAAATAGTTGTCTTAAGTTCCCGACCAAGTGGTTTTCCCCGATGTTGAGGTAGTGAATTTTGAGCCTTCAACAGTTGGGTAATTTTCTTGTCTTTCGGTTCATCATACCTTCACAAAACCTCCATTTTGGTTTTGGGTCAATGGTTCCAACTCCATTTCAGTGTCGCCAATGTGTTCAAAATAAGTCATTCAATTGATATCCGTTACAATACTCTTAATCATTCATTCCATGTTTGTCTTTCCTGATCTAGTTCCATATCAACATCATTTTGTCTCAATCATGATACATGCTTTGTGTCTTTCATGGGGGATACATCAAGGCCCTCCTGTGATGGGTCGCTTCCTGTCGACATCAACAGATTATCCAAGAGGTTGGCTTAAAAACACCCATTGGTACCTTGGTGCTTGCATGCATCAATGACAAGTTTCCTTTCTCTCGACAACATGTTTATATAATTGGCCTTCGGCCAAAATATTTTTTTTGGTGTTCGACATCAACTCATTTATTCACATCATATATATTGTATTTAGTACCTAGAGGGCCATTAACATCATCAATGGTGTATCTCACGTCTGTTAATAGCTTACATCAGTTTTCGGTAATCAAATGGTGTTTATTGTGTTTGACTTCAATTCATTGATTCACATGGTTAGACTTGTACATTGGTTGGTCGTGTGAATGAGATAGAAGGCCCTAGATCTAGTTTCCACAATCCGGGTTGCGATTTCAAGATTATACAAGAACACTATGTATGAGGGGTATGATCATACTAACAGTCATCTAGTAATGGCTCCACCATAAATCATCAGTGGACATATATTTTGATCATTATACATGTAATGTTAACTTATGTGCTGAGTGTGGGTATGCATCCCTCAGTAAAAAATTGTCATGATGTAAATGTATTGTAACAAAGATGAAGCTCGTCGATTTTTCTTGATCCCAGCTTGTCACAAGGTAAAGTGCTTCAGTCATCAGTCATCATCTCTGACTTTGTGCTTTAGGAGGAAATTTGTTATAGGCTATTTAGTCTCATATGATCAATCAACCTCTTAATGGGATCATTCACATCCTATTCCCCCTTTACATCATTGTTTCACAAAGCCCTATGCATGACCCTCTCATTCCCCATAGTTTCTACCCTAAAATACATCATCTAAGCCAATTTTAGGACCAATGCACCTTGGCCTCTTGCTCAACAACTTTCACCTACAATTTTCTACATTATGGCCTACATTGATCACCTACAAGTATCTCTTCTTTACCTATGTTGGTTCTAGAAATTCGACAAAAAGGGAGAGAATCCTGAAGCCTCCATTCCCAGAAGCTTCCAAGATCTATTGTAACCATTTATCTTAGATAAAAAATTTGAATCCTATCTTATCCTACCTTGGACTTTCCATCCCTTATCCTTAGATATCATCCTCCCATCAAGAGTGGATCTCAATCCTAAGATTGGTAAAAGGATAAGAACTCCCAACCTACCTCACTCTTCTATATGTTTGCAACCTTCCATATGCAAGGGGTTGGTTTATGGAGAGTGATTCTACCCTTATGATGTTGTTGTGAGAGTTATCCTTTCATGCATTTAGGGTGATTGAAGGTACACTTTGTGAAAAAGGAAGGAAAATTCAACAGCTTGGAGGATCTCTTCTACGAGATCGACACCTATTTATGGTTGTAACTCGCTCCATTTATATCAATACAAATAGTTCTTTTTTTCCCTATATGTGATGTCGTTATTTCATATATTTTAATACCATGTTGATTTGTTGAATGAAGTAGATAGATGATGCTCCATAGATCTTGTAGTTTCTTGGCTTGTGTTATCTAGTTGTGCAGGTTCTAATTTTGGTAGATGGAGCTAGGATTGGAGCATTCAAGCCAAATAAGGAGCGAAACATACAACAAATTCCAAGTAGGTTTATTCCCCTCATCTACTTACTTTAAGGAAAACATTGGGTCCTTTGTCATTCTATTGTTCTAAATTAGCCTCCAAATCTATGGGAGATATTTCTGTCTGTAGTCATAAATCCCGCATAATAATGAATATCATAAAAGACAATGAACACAAAATGTAGGCACCAAGCTAGGGAAAAACCCCAAAAGGAGGAAAACCTAAACAACTCCTCTTTTTATAAAATCGGATCAAAATTAGAAATCCAAGACCCAAAAACCAAGACCAAGGCTTCCCACAAAACCCAATTCATCCCTCCTTCAATCCTTCCTAAGGCAAGCCCAATCCAACAGAGTCAATGTTGCTCACCTCCCTTCGAATCCGATCTATCTCTAAATTTTTAGCCCCTGCAATAGTTTTGAAATTTTTGGCCCTGTTGCAGATATGTGTTGAAATTATGATGTTCTATGTTGTAACAATCACTTATTACAAAACTTCTTTATGTTTTAATATTAAATTAGAAATTGTAGGTAGAATATCAATTAAATGCATAATATAAGACAACCAAGAACAAAATGAGACATGGAAAATTTAGGTCTAATGACTAGGAAAAACCCACAAGGGGAAAAACCAACCAGATTCTTCTTCTATTAGAAATAAATTGTTTATCGGAGATACAAAGTACAATGAGAGATCAAGATAATTAGTAAGTTCCCCCAAATTTGAACAAGTTGTAGCATGAAGATCACTAGTAACAGTATCATATGCACACACTGAATCAAACTTCCCTTCAATTGAGTCAATACTAAAATACTTAAGCATTGAATCAATCTTGGCTCACCAAGTTTTTCTCTTACTCTCCAAGTCTCTCTTTCACAATCTTCTTCAACTCTCTTCAACTCTCTTCAGCTCTCTCTCAAGTTCAAATTCTTCTTTCACAATTCACAAGTAATGGGGGCAAGGGGGAGGAAGAAATAATGCACATATATCGGAGGAGCAATTGATCCATGCCATAAAGGAGGAGTAACTCGCATGCTAAGAGGGAGAGTAACATATGCCCATTTACGAAATGTCACTCATGCCATTAAGAAGGTACACAATCCTTTGTAACTTATGCCATTAATAAGGAGAGTGTAACATATGTATTAAAGAGTGCATAGGAGGAATATTTTGTGACATGCTTTAATGAGAGTCTAAGGGAGTGTAAGAGGAATATTTTATGACAAAATTTGATTGAGTGTAAGAGAACATTATTGAGAGCCATGATAAATGCTTGAATTTCTTAATATATAATATAATAAATATAATAAGTAAATAATAAATGATAATGATAATTTATGATTAGTCAAAATTGAAACATAGAATTTATCGATGCTTATAAGCGGATTCCCATCAAACAATACTTACTTACCAATTGATGCAAGGTGATTTACTCTTTTTAGAAAGGCATAGTTGAGACTTTCTATTTTTAGACTTTCTATTTTTAGAAATTTTATGTTTAGACTTTCTATTTCTAGAAGTTCATCCCTGGGCTGCCATATTTTCAACAATTTGAAACTTTGCACGTGTGACAGAATTGGGGCACAAAAACAAAATGTTTTCCTTCTTTGACCTTCACTCTCTCTCCTTTGAATTTAACTCTTCTTTTCTTGTCTTTTGGTGGTGTTCTTTCTCTTTTCTAAGCACAAAAATTGATGAGATAAATTGTTCTGACAATGAGGTCAAACTTCCATCTTTATATAAATATCCAAGAGGTCAAATAGGTGCCTTTCTTGGTCGTCTTGTCTAGGGAGGTATGACTTGGTCTCATGGGTGATAAATTGACTTGTTTAACTCAAAATAAAATATTTTTCTCTTCTTACACATTGTCCAAATTGGACTTTGACCCATGATGATTTTTCTTATGACTCAATAAACCCTAGAAGCATGAATAAAATGCTTTGAATAATGAAAATAATAATAATAATAATAAATCCTTTTTCTTCTTTTTCTTTTACATAAAATATATGATGACACAAGTACAATGATAATTATGAAGACCAAACTTGAGTTATATTTCCAACACTCCCTCTTAAATTGGGAGGTATTCATAATGCTCAATGGGATACAAGGGTACTCTCAAATTAAAATATTCTCATAAGAAGAGTATAGATTGATAAGCATCATCATAACCAACATTGTCAATTAAAAAATATCAAGGCCTTAACTGATAAGCTCCATCTCTCCACTAGATTAGAGCACAATGTTCAGATGCATACATTTGGAGACCACCACTGCCTCTCAAGGCACATAACCCATCCATATGTTCACTAGGTATGTCCTTACAGGACTATTATGATCTTGGATAGAAACCCATCCTCAAAGAATATTGGTCCTCAAGAATACTCTTATCTTTGATTCCAAATCCTCAAAGAGTATTGGTCCTCGAGACTACTCCTATCTTGGATACCATTACTCAAGAAGTATCGGCCCTAAATTCTTATCTAATCTTCCATTCTCCCTGCCAGTGCCTTCACTAGGCTTATGGTTTTCATTCCTACCCATAATGAATAACACATGGAGAATACGGTGTCCATACTCACTCCCTCTCAACCAAAGAGGAAATCATTACTCCCTCTCAAACAAGGAGGAACAACCACAATTCTAAGCTTGTCTAAAAAATACTCTTCATAGCATCAGCTACATGTTCTTAATATGTGGAGATCTAATGTAGTTGGTGGAATCCTATATTGCATCACATCATAATGAGATTTAGACTTCCCAGACCTTTTTTCAATCTTCATGTTATCAGGCAGTTCATCAAGCATATTATGGAACCAAAATTATTCATTGTTAATCACACAAACCTCTGCATATTATTTCTTTTTTACAAGGTCCTACCTTCATGCATTTTCAAGAAATTATATCATCTTCCATTAATCATTAGTAGTATCTCTGTCAGCAATAGTACCTGTCAAACCAATCAATGTAAATCCAATTATAGCTCCCCATTTTTAACAGAGAAGGGTGAACTTCTTCTAGACAAGTATCAAACCCATCATATCATCAAGTGATCAAAAAACTATCTAATGGCTTTTTGTATCAACTTTCTACCTTTCGTGCCTCTAAAGTGTATGCACTTATGTTGTATATTCTTCCTAGAAGTCATACCATATCCAAAAAATCATTCCTCATTATCCATGTTTCTAAAACAAGTGATGTTAATAAAAAGTTCAAGGTGTAAGTTCATTCAAGTTACTTTGTGCTTCTAGCTCCCTCTGAAGTTGAAATTACTTCCTTCACCACATTCTTCAAGAGACCATATTGGATGATGATCAATATTAAAATTTGTTTTTCCCATCTGTTATGTTGTTATATATCAAACAACCATATGGAAGAGTCCTGACTTTCCTCTGTGACCAAGAGGTATCATGCTTATGCTCATGAGTATATTTCTAATCTATATGCATCCTTTCCTTCAAAATTATATGAATATATGATTCTTTTTCTAGATATCTAATAAAGAACCTTTTCTAAGATAGGTATACTTCTTCCTTTCATGTTTCCATTTAGTTTACATCTTTTGAACGCACTACTTCTTTAATCTTCTTTGAAGATGTTGTCCATGAATAATGAGGTTCATTCCTTGTGATGAGAAATTCTTAAATTTTGCTTTCATGCTGCTTATAGACTATCTCCATACCTTCGTACTTATAGACTACTTTGATACTACATTCATGTTCTTCTAATGAAATATTCTTCTTCCATGTTACTATGAAAATACCATACTGTAGAAACTTCTATAATGCTGCATAATGACCTTGATTATGATAATGGTTATTCTTCTATAGTAGATCCTTATACTCCCTTTTCTACTACATAGCCACTACTAGATCATCATGATAGAATTGTAATCGTTGCAGTAATTGTAAAGTGCTTGATGGCCCAAATCCTTCTATCCTTGCTTTCTAGATGATTAGATGATTTCTTCCAACCTTTTATGTAGACTCTAATTATTTCAATGCTATATGATTATTTCCATGATACCATAATTAGAAAATCCCAATAATCTTCTGCAAATGTAACTATAATTGCTACTCTAAATTCCATTTTCTAATAAAAGAGAAAAAAAAACTACTTATAAACCTATTAATAGTAAAATCCTTCAATAATAGAGGTCCTTGTGATCTTCGGTCTTCATTTTCTTCTCAGGTTCTTCATCTTTTTTGCAATGTGATCTCCACATATTTCTTTCTTCTTCTTGTTCTTAGGATCCTTGTGAAAATTCCTTTTATAATGTTCATATTCATTGCAACCAAAGAATTTCACTTTGGACATGTCTCAGTCTCCACGTGGTTGATTTTTGTTGTTGTTGATGTATTTTTTATAATGTTCAAATCTTTCAAATTTTCCAAACTTCTTCTTTGCTTTAGTAGAAAAAGCCTGAGACTTTTCATTGTTGGGTTCAATGTCATCCTTGGATTTCAATCTTGTTTCTTATAGAACACATAAATTCAATAGTTCATTGAACGTTGGAGTATCTTTCTTGAATAGATGTTGGTCACAAAACTAGTCCAGTATGGAGGTAGATCATTGAGTAAGCAAGTATTTAATTCAGAATCAGATATGACTTTTTCAATCCCTTGAAGTTGATCTTTCAATTTCTAGATTTTCCCAAGGAACGAGACCAAGTATTCATATTTTGACAACCATGTTTTATAAAGTTGATTCCTTAAAGATATCTTCGAATCTGTAGTATTGATAGAGTATAATTTTACCAACTTGTCATAGACCTCTTTTGATGTGCCCTAGTTGCAAGAAATGGGATAACTTGATCTTTGATGGACTCAATGACAATTTTTTGAGCCCTTATTTCTCCCTTATTGTACTTGGCCACTTCTTGAGTCTTCTCCTTGTCTATTTCTGAAAATTTTCCGAGAACATGATCATGAATTCATTTTCTATGAGAACCAAATCAATTATCTTCTTCCAAGCTTTGAAGTTTGATGACATATCAAGTTTGTTTCATTCCTTACAAAAATGTTCCATTTGATTTGAAGTTTGAGACATGAAGTATAGTAAAGTAATTACTTGTCAAAGAAGTGGAGTTCTTAAATTATGATGATGCTTCTAAGATTCTTCAAAGGTGTCCTTGAATGATGGCTACAATATAGATGTATTTTAGGATGGTTGGTACAAAAATATCTTTCAACTACTATGATGACTCCTTCAATGATGCATGATGAGTGGACAAGAGAATTTAATGATTGAGAGAGAGTGATGGATAGTTTCTACAATAGTTTCCTTCAAGAGTGAATGATGGTCTTTTAGTCTTCTTCCTTATGCCCTTTTCAAATGATGTCCTTAAAAGTAGCTAATGTAAATGTTTAGGGTGCCAATAAAAGTGATATTCAAGCTTCCTTTTTCCTCACCTTAGCTTTGATACCATGTTGAGAAACCACTAGGATAGAAATTTAGAGTTTATTTCTCTTACTTGATAATTTATTATGTTCTCCTCATCAAACAATTACCAAAACATAAAACATGAAGATCATAAAAGACAAAGAACACAAAGGCATAGGCTCCAAGCCAAGGTAAAACCCCACTAGGGGGAAATCCCAAAGAACTCCTCTTC
The DNA here is from genome assembly GCA_000404065.3 of Pinus taeda. NCBI lineage: Eukaryota > Viridiplantae > Streptophyta > Pinopsida > Pinales > Pinaceae > Pinus > Pinus taeda. Next base: position 353,209 of record APFE030115073.1, on the reverse strand, counting down.
TTATAGAATCAGATCAAAGTGAGAAACAAAAGACACAAAAACCAAGATCAATACTTCCCACAAGACCCAATTTGTCTGTCCTTCGATCCTTCCTCAAACAAGTCAAATCCAACAAAGTCAATGTTGGTCAACAACCTTCAAATCTGATCAAACTCTAAATTTTTGTCAGCTACAGTAGTTTTGAAATTTTTAGTTTGGTTTCAGATCTGAAACTTCGTACGTGTGACATAATTAGGGCACAAAAACACAAAAAGTTCATTTTTTTTCCTTCACTCTCTCCTTTGACTTTCACTCTTTTTTTCTCATCTTTCTTTATGATAGAAATGTAACTAGGTTCAGTCTTCACAATGGTATTTGTACCTATATCCTTGTATATTTTATGTAAAAGGAAAAAGAAGAAAAATTATTAGTATTATTATTATTATTATTATTATGATTATTATTATATAAGTATGTTCTTCAAGATTTTAGGATTTTTTGAGTCAAAGAGTTAGAGTCTTATTTGGACCTATTGTAAAGAAAAAGGAAAAAAAAAAAATTAATTGTGTGATTTGGGTAAAAAACCCTTCTAGATGCCAAGTCATCCTACCTATCAAGTTGGCCCAGCCCCAAAGGACATATCTATTCACACCCCTCTGGACAATATAAATAGAGGATGATTTGATCTCGTTTAGACACACAAAATTTTCTTGATTGGCTCTGAAATCTCGCAAAAGGAGAGTCAAATTATAAAATAGAAGAAGGGTTTGTGGAAATTCTGCCTTATCTTATCTCTTTTTGAATACTTGTTGTTGGTCTCTTGTTATTAATGTATTTACTGTGAAAAAGGAGGTTTTGACTTGGCATCTAGAGGGCTGAAATTTTATATCATCATGGATCTTGGATATCTCACTTTGATCTGATTCAATAAGAAGATAAATTTTCTAGGATTTCCCCTTGGAGGGGTTTTTCCCTGGCTTGGAGCCTATATCTTGTGTTCTTTTGTCTTTTTTGATCTTCATATTTTTTATTATGGTAATTTCTTGATGAAAGAAGGAAAGCATAATAGTAAAAATGTTAACAAACTCACAAGTAATTATCATGTAAAGAGAAATCTAATTTAACTGGTAAGCCTCCTGACTTCTCAACACATTCGACTTTTTTCTCTTTTCTTGGCACATAAATCGATGACATGAATTGGTGCTACAATGAGGTCAAAATTCCCTCTATATATACACATCTAGGAGGTCGAATAGGTGCATTTCTAGGCCAACTTGGTCTTGTGGGTTTGAAATTCACTCTTAACTCAAAATAAAATATTTTTCACTTCTTACAAATAGTCTAAATGGGACTTTGACTCATGAAAAATTTTCTTATGACTCAATAAACCCTAGATGCATGAAGAACATGGTTTGACTAATGAAAATAATAATATTAATAATTTATTTTTCCTCTTTATCTTTTACATGAAATATACAATGACACAAGTATAATGATAATTATGCAGACCAAACATAGTTACATTTCCAACAACCAAGATCTCTTTCTAGTTGGAACAATCAGTGCTATTGCAATTTCAATAACACAGAAAACAATGCAATTTGTTATGGAAATAAAAAAGGATAATGCAGAACATGATAGGGAAATAGTAAGCTTTGATTTATTTGAATGTTTCATTGCTACAAAGTTATTGTCCATTTTTTATATAGTTTCCATGTATTGTTTTAAAAATGTTGCATATGAAACAGGTTCAAGTACATGATAAACTCGTTTAAACATGTATTTCAATTCAAAGGCAATTTCAAGAAAACTTTTTTTCGTTGATATTGCTAAAAAATATAGTTAGAAAACAAGAGTTTTCCAAACTTCACAATCAATGTTCATATGTCCATTGAAAATAGGAAAGAAAGTTGAAAATCTAAGAAAATTGCTTTCTTCAGGGAATTGGTATATGCATGGTAAACTTTATTATATTGTAGCTATTATGTGTATATATAGACAGATATAGATAACAACAAAAAAATTGATAAAGGGAAATTTGGTTTCATGTTGCTAAGCCCTCATTTTCTATGTCAATTTTACAACATGTGCAAGGATGCCTGACAATGACTAGTGTATATATGAATCCATTTTAGAATGTATGTGTGAAATTCAGTGGTCCAATTACAACTATTAGAACTATGAATGAAACTATTATTTATTGTACCATTTGCAATGAGGACTATCATTTATTTTATTTCCATCAGTTAAATTGTATCATACATGCAAATGATGGGACTAAAATATAGTGTATTCTGAGAGGCATGAAACTAGAAAATGTATTACCTAAGCTACATAAAGTTTTGTATGAGAAATATTGTGTGGAAAAATTAGTTGTCCAATTTTGAGACACATGGCACATTTACGATAAACCATCAAAACATGATTATTTATATACAATGACAATTTTATTTCTTTACATTATCAGGAAATCTAGTAATGGTACAGTTTTGGTTGCTAACCTTGTCAAGAAATCTTAGCATTATAACCTTATACTTTATGGTTGAAGAATTTGAGTATCATCAAACAACTCTTTCAGTTTATTGAATGATTGGGATTTGATTTCATGTTAGGATTAGTTGATCTACTATTCTCTTTGTTTGCATTGTGAAGCAATGTATTATTAACTATTAGTGAGGGGTTTTGTACTATGCTACATACTAAGATTATTTACTATGTTTTGATTGTTATGTGTAGTTGATTATTATGCTATGTCATGTCTTCCTTTTTACAATCTGATTTCTTACATTATTTTTATTGGTTTATTAGATGTGCAAATTCTATAATTAGTCATACAATATTACTTAGTTATGTGGAATAATCAATTAATCATTTTTCTGTGTCATAGTTGTGATGGCAAAGGTGCAATAGAAAAGGTGTTAATTTTCTTATGGCAACATTGTTCTTTACCATGATAGTTGTATTTAATCATATATACACTAAGTTCACCTCATATTATTCAAATATACACCTTTATACATCATCATATGCAATAACATAGAAAGAAACAACATCACCATCATCATCATCAATGCAATGGAACATGAAAAGGAATAGTAGAAGAAAGCATGTGTGCATAGAGACACCAGGATTGTTCCAAGACCAAGGCAAAACCCACCATGGGGAAACCCTTTGCAAATATTCTTCTTCATCTTAGATAATAATCAAAAGTTAGAAAAAAGAATACAATGATTCATCACTTTATCTATGCAGCAAAAACAATAATGATATCTATGAAACATATCTTAATCAAGTTAGGAATCAAAACCCTTATATTGATGGAAGTAATGAGATCTCATAATTTGATGTTGATTGAAGTATATTGTTGTCACTATGTCAATCACTGTTAAGTGTTGTTGTCACTATGTCAAATCATTGCAAAGTACTGTTGTCACTGATCATTAAGCCCAATACATATAATTGCAATGGAAACTAACAAATCAAATCTACGGATCTACAGATATGGATAACTAAATGGAGAGACTCAGATCTACCCGATCTATAGCAAAGAAACTGAGATCCACTGATCTATGAAGTCAGCTGATGCCGATATGCCAAAGACCCCAAATCCAAATCTAGGTCGCTTTCATCACCACTGTCTATGAGTGACTGAAAACCTAAGTGTTTCACTCATACAGACAGTATTCAAGAAACTATAACTGCACAATCTCTCCCTAGGGGTCTTTATGCCTAAAACTATGTCTTTGATCCATAGTTTATCTCTTTCCAGGCTTCGAGCGACTATAAAAACATAGTTGCATTCTCACATAGTTGATTCAAGAGACTATGCCTGTAGAGTTGCTCCTTGGGCTTCCTAGTGCAAGCGACCAAGGACCAGAAGCCCCTGAACCTAGAGTCACTCCGTATGAATTGCCTCTGAGTGACTCGAGTTGCACAGTCACTCTCTTTCCCACTTTGTGCCAGTGACTATGGTTGAAAATATTCATTTCTATGCCACCGACCAAGATCCAGAATACCCTAACTCAGAGTGAACCCTTCGCCTATGATCTCAGATCTAATGAGGACTTCCATCGATGAACATGTGCAAGCCAAGACAAAGTAGAAGAATAGAAACATAACTTGAGTGCGTCAAAATGAGCTTGATATCACTTTATTTTATAGGTTGTCTTGAGGGTTCACTTGGGGTTAAGACTAACCCAAGCAGTTACTCATGTGGTTAGGGTTGACCTACTCCATAATACATGTGTGAATAAAACAATTCATAGCTTAACTTCAGCTTGACCAAATCAAGTGATATTTAGGTAAATTTTGGTCCTCTAGAAAATAGGAATTTGATGCAATCATTATCTCGGCAATTTGAGCTGTCCAAGTTGGAATTAATTACTATATTTGCAAAAATTAACACTCCCTCTCAACTAGGGAGAATTCCACCTGCCAATATCTATCCATCGAACAATGTGTTGTTCTAGAATATTTGAGTCTCATTATGTATCATTGTGAATCATATATGTCATGTAGTTGTCATTCCATGTACATCTCAAGTGTCTCAACATCACAAATCATCATTGTACTTCTCTTGTTCCTACTCATATGTTGAAAATTCTTGGATTTAGAAGAAGAAGAATTTGATACCAGAAGGGAGCTCAATATACCACCCACTATCCATCAGACTGCTATATGAAATCTATGTTAGTGGGCTACTACGAAGAATATCATCAGGCTACTACCTAAAGTTTCATCAAGCTACTAACCGGAAACACCAGCGGGGAGCCAGATCTACAACCTGCATCATCATCGAAGAACATATCATCAAGGAACATGTCTCAACCTAGAACCAAATTGGGGAACATATCTCAACCTATAATCTCATGGGGGAGCTATATCCTAGTAATAGTATATCCAAACACAATGGGGAGCACATCTTGACCCTAGGATCTCATCAGGGAGCTCAATCTCAACTTGGAATCACATCGAGTAGAAATAGCTTCCACTCATGTCGAGCAATAGGATAACTTGTCACATAAGGGAGTAAACCATCTACCCTAGATCACACAAGGGAGTACAACCTCGACCCTAAAATCTCATCAGGGATCTTTTCCCTCAACCCAAAATTTCATTAAGGAGCTTTAACCCTCAACCTAGAACCCTATTTCTTATCGATATTCCCAACAATGACTCTCAGTAGTCATGTTGTAGAACACCTCCTTCATAATCATCTTAGGTTGTACACCTCCAATCACACCCTCAACTCATTGTCCAAACAAGGAGTAATATTTCCAACAAGCCTTTCTTATGGGTATGATGCCAACTGGGGTATACTCTGCAAAGACCAAATAGGGTAGTACAACCCTCAACCCTATGGGTAATAAGTACAGGAGTGCCCTATTGTCCAGAGTTCCCTCAACCCCAAGAGCCCTTAACCCTTAATTCCTCACCTTGGGAGCTCAAACAGGGTAGGAAAAGCTTGCTCAGTGTCCTCGATCAACGTTACTCTCATCATCAGTTGTTGATTCATGTTTACACAGAACAACAAATAAAATATCATGTTAGATCATATATAATCATATGAATCACAAAAGGAGACCATAATCATCCTCCATCTCTAGGATGTGCCAACCACAAGCCTAAGCTTGTCTCACACAAATGCACTGTCAATATGTGAGAGTATCTTAGTCCCAACTTTAAATATATAACTTACAGTCGATTGGGTCATCAGAAAGTATCCATGGTGGCCATGTCATATACAGATCATGCTCGAATAGCTCCCTAAGGAGCTTGCATATCCTGCCTCCCAACTAGCTATGCTAGAAACATGTTCATGCTATGGATCTCTCATCCAAGATATCATGGCAGATCACATACTAAAGAAACATCCAAATGTGCTTATCAATTATCAGTGGTACATCTGTGCAAACACATATCATAGGAGAAATATCACATTCTCAAAAATAGAATGCCTCATGTTGATATTTCAAAGTATGCACTGTGGCAACCTTATGAAGGAAATCACTCATGAGTTCATTAAGGTTCTACATCATACATATACAGATGAATGTTCGAAATGGAACATAAATTCTTCAACCGTCGAATGACACGTCAAGTTGAACAACATCTTGAACTTCACAAACATTTTTAATAACTTTTCAATATGGAATTTCATTCCCAAATTCCAAAAAACTAATTCATCATGCCATGATACATTATTTTGAGCTTCATAATCCATATCCCTTTAATTTTGATCATCGTAGGCTCATCAATTGTCACAAATAGATCATCGGGATATGAAAACAAAAACCATGATCAATATGAAAGTCACATCATGGAACTAATAATTTTGACTTCATCAAATAACTAGACATATCTGGATTGCAATGTTCTAAGCATAATGCCTCGTTGAGCCAACATAATCATAACTCAATGTTGTACCATCAACAAAAGAGTCATCCCATCAAATTTTAGAAGCCAAATCACGACCATTATGAAAGTCATCATTATCATAGTATTAATGCTTTCAACCAAGAGACATGTGTAGCTCATATCAAATAAATACTTCACCATGCCAACAAGTCATGCATCTTTATCAAGTCATTCTCATAAGCATAATATAAGTCATCATGTCAGTAGGTGAAAATATATTCATCAAGGATGAGTCCTGTAGGTTTCATTTTTCATTCCAAATCACAACTATCATTATTTCAATTGTTGTGCTAAGAATAAGGAGGCAAAATTATCATGCCCACATAATATCGATATTAGGGAAAGTAAAAAATCATCAAATCAGATCACTAGACATTAGGTCAAGTCCAAATTCTATCGAAGAGAGCACATCTCAATCTTCAATTCAAATTTATTATCAAGAATCATGACAAAACACTGTTCATATATATCAGTAAGCCAAATCATGCCAACCTCTTGTAGTACAAACATAGCGACATATCTATATGTATGTTGTGATCACCTATAAACACAAGTTTAGTCTGCATATTCATGTTAGGGAAAAAAAATTCAACCTTTTCCTATTAGTAGATCTTGTTGTTATCTGCAATATATCTCTGGTCCTTATATCTTTCAAGTGACCATCTGATTTCAAGCATAATACTTTACTATATGATCAACAATTTAACTCAATAGCTTCAGAAATTAGTTAACAGTGGCAAAGTATATTAGGGACATCATCATTTAAACTTCATACAACTTCAGAAAGCTTCATATGATGGTCAACAATAATTATACTTCTGGTTGCTCTCTTATGGTTAGCATGGGAAGAAATTTAGCTCCCTGGACGCTATATAGGCCTTAACATGAGTTTGACCGAAATAAAAGACCCTAATTTTTGTATGGGCTTCATATCTAAGACTCTTACGTAGATCATTAAGATTAGATGCACTTAAATCATACTTCAACAACATAGAATACATATAGTGATAAGGGTAAGAATCTTGAGAAACAATTTTCCCTCTGATTGGGGATCTGCATCATTCATCTTCATTCATGTAAGCAAGTTGTCACGATTTGATTCATGCAACAATAGATATATTAAATAAAAAATATATGGCTATTAGCATCATGACATCAATCTTTCATAAAAGGCTTCAAATCAAAGCAACATATAGATCTCAAAGATTATGAACACAATAGAACTTTCTATCAAGTCACTACATCGGGTTACTGCATCTAGTTTAACCATATGCCATCAAGACAAGGTAGTAAGAGATATAGAATATCAATCTTAAACTTATACCTCTCACATGCACTTCATGACCAATGAGATCAGATTATGTCATTAAATAAATCTTTATCAAAACAACAGGAGTGTCAATCATTCTTTCCACATGCTTATCACAAGCATTACTAGCAGGCTCATGTTTAGGAGTCACTAAACCATCCTTCTTTATGAAATCCATCATCACAAGTATCATGTCTAGAGCCAAGGAGTTAGCCTTTTTTAAGATCAAGATTCGAACGAATAGATCATAGATATTAGCCAAATGTATTAGATAGCCTCATATAATTCAATAGGAACAAAATGCCCAACACCATGTGCACCTTTCCATCATAAGAAACATAGATCCAAGTCACTTTCATATGCTTATATAAGCCAATAAAGAAAGAGGCATCCTCATCATACCTTAGGGCTTACCGAGCCTATAGCTTAAACAAAACATGCCATGCATACCTTGAGGTATTCAAATTCCTGAGCACCTACTCATTATACATAGGCCACTTGAAGCACTTTATTATATTTTCATTAAGTACCTCTTTGTCTCTTTCCAAATCTGCATCTCAAAATGATTCTTAAGAAGGATCTACACATCTCATATCATCAAGGAGGTTACCGACATCCATATACTTAAATACATGTACATTAAGTACAAGCAATAAACATAATCATCAGATCCATGAAACTATCAAATAAGAAGCATTATAAGTCAAGAAATACTTATCTTTAATGAGAGGTGATCCTCTCCCTCTTGAACCAATATTCAAGAGTCATCAATGTCCATGGTCCATATACCAATGTTGTCTTCAGGTATCCAACCAGATCTGCTAAGGATTGTCCCATCTAGGACTTCATCAAATCTCCCACAAGTGCTTGAGCCTTGAACATACTATACCTCATGAAGTTTCCATAAACCAAGGTTTTCTCTCCAACCCTAACATCATATAATTCGTTAAACCCTAATCATCAAGTTTCTTAGGGTTTTCTTCAAACCATATAATCTTTTAGGTCTCCACCAGCCTCTTATTGCTTCCATCAAAGGTGTCTCCATGAGGGTAACCTTCATGGTATTTCTTCAACCCAGCTCTGATACCATGTTAATTTTCTTAGGGAAAAATTGTTCTTTACCATGATAGTTGCATTTAAACATAAATACATTAATTTCACCTCATATTATTCAAATCTACACCATTATACATCATCATATGCAATAACATAGAAAGAAACAACATTATTATCATCATCATCAATGCAACGGAACATAAAAAGGAACAATAGAAGAAATGATGCACGCATAGAGACACCAGGATTGGTCCAAGACCAAGGAAAAATCCACTATAGGGATAACCCTTGCAAATATTCTTCTTCCTCTTAGATCGTCATCAAAAGTTGCAATAGAGAGTACAATGATTCATCACTTTATCTATGCAACAAAAATAATAATGATATCTATGAAACAAATCTTAATCAAGTTAGGAATCAAAACCCTTATATTTATGGAAGTAATAAGTTGTCATAATCTGATGTCGATTGAAGTATATTGTTGTCATTGTGTTGATATATGTTGAGTGTTGTTGTCACTGTGTCAAATCACTAATGAGTATTGTTGTCACTAATCATTGAGCCCAATGCATATAATTGCAGTGGAAACTAACAAATTAGATCTACAAATCTACAGATTTGTATAACATAAGAGAGAGTCTCAAAGCTACCTAATCTGTAGTAGAGAAACCCAAATCCACCGATTTGTAATAGAGAGAACTAGATCCACTGATATGTGAAGTCAATTGATGCCGAGATGCCAAAGACCCAAAATCAAAAGCTGGGTTGCTCTCATCACCATTGTTTGTGAGCGACTGAGAACCTCAGAGTCACACTCATACAAACAATATCTAAATGACTATAACAGTAGAGTCACTCCCTGTGGGTCTCTGTGTCTATGAATATGGCTCTGAGCTATAGTCTCTCTATTTTTGGGCTATCTAAGCGACTATCAAAGCACAATTTCATTCTCACAAAGTTGATCCGAATGACTATGCAGGCAGGTTCACTCCCTAGGATTCTTGGTGCATCTACCGAGGACCGGAAGCCTCTAAACCCAAATTCGCTCCCTCTAAAATACCTCTGAGTGACTATAGATGCACAATCTCTCCCTTTCCCACTTTGTGCCAACGACTATGGTAAAAAATCCTTAGTTCTGTGCTAGCGACTAAGATCCATAATACCCTAACTTAGAGCGAATCCTTCGCCTATGATCTTAGATCTAATGAGGACTTACATCGATGAACCTGTGCGAACCAATAAAAAATAGAAGAATAGAAACATAGGTTGAGTGTGTCCAAATGAGCTCGAGGTCGCTTCCTTTTATAGGTTGTCCTGAGGGTTCACTTGGGGTTAAGACTGACCCAAGCAGTTACTCATGTGGTTAAGGTTAACCCACTCCATAATACATGTGTGAACAAAATAATTCTTAAATTAACTTTCGCTTGACCAAATCAAGTGATCTTTGGGTCTATTTTGGTCTTATCGAAAAGATGAATCTGATGTAATCATTATCTCACTAATTTGAGTTGTCCAAGTTGGAATTTTACCACAGTTGAAAAAAATAACAAAAGGAGTAGTAGCAAGCATGCATGGTTATGATCGGACAAAGAAGAAACAAAAGAGCAACAAAAGATGAGATGGAAATGGAGAAGCAAGGAAAAGAAACAAGAAAAGAAGAGGTTGCGGTACAGGAGCAACAATAAGGAAATGAAGAAGGAAAAGGAAAGCCAAAAATCCATGACAACAAATGCAAGGCAAGGATGTTGAGACAATGACATGAAGATATTATGATGCAAGTCCAAGGCAAAGGAAAATTTGTTGTAGAGAGTACTGTGATGCATTAACGGAAAATGTCATTATTGATCATGAGAAATGAATGCTCAATTATATAGTCATATGTTATTCCTATAATGTTACATGATGTTGGCATTATATTAATGAATTTAATTATTACATGTGGATGAAAAATAATATTGGGTGGAGCATTTATTTTTATGTTCTAATATTCAAAATATGAAGATTTTGGAAACAAATGAGTGGAAGACAAAGAGTCAATACTGTTCACTTCATATTCTTATGTGGGATACAAATAACCAACAAATTGTCTTTATAAAAGATATGATTTTGGAAAGAAGATGAGTTAGAGAGTTAAAGAATGTGTGAGAGGCAATTAAGGTGTTATGCATTAGTTACCTGACACATATGAAGCTTATGTGAAACATATTTGAAGGTAAGAAGAGGCAAAGATGAAGATGGAGATATGTAAAGTTTATGACCAAGTAAACCAACACATTGTTGTTTCTTGTTCGCATCAGGGGATTGTAGTCTTCTTTCACATAGTGGCTTGATAAATATCAAGTTGGATCCTATTGAGTTAGGAGCCTCCTATGGGTTGTAGCCTACATAAAACATATGGGAGTTGGAGCTTGTATGTTGTAGATTACCAAAAATTGAGATAACAACCTCTTATAGGTTGGAGCCTACAAAAAATCAGATGTAATAAGGGAGTAGGAGCTTGCCTTTGGATCACAACAATAATAAAATCATGGTTTTCTCCTTTTATGGGATTCCACTTATGCCTAGTGTCAATATGTGTTGATGTGATGTTTTGGTTTGTTTATTACTTGTTGTTCACATATTCAATCTGCTAGTCATTATTTTTTAAGTTGCTCATCTAATTTCAGTTAATGAATTTTAAACAAAATAAATTAATGTCCACGAATGGACTAAACTGATTCACCACCCCTCTCAGTTTAATCAAGTTTTTCATCAATTGGTATCAGAGTCGATTCCTTTGTGTAAGTATAATGACTTAAAGGTAGATCTAGTGAAGTCATGGAATATAAAAGTGTACACATGCTAAGTGCAAGAAAGTTTCATGAATGGAGAAATAAGGCAAAATCTAAATTGATAGCTTATGGACTTGGTATATGGAAACTAGTATGTGATGGTTACTGTGAAGACTCTTCTTCTATGCATGAACAACAATGGAATGCTAAGAAAAAAATTGTTATGTATAAAAATATTCATAATAAGGATCTTGATACAGTAATAGACTTAAATTATGCAAAAATAAATCTGAGATAGATTGCAGCTTCTACATGAAGGAGACACTAGTAGCTGCATTGTCGAAAGGAAGAAGAAAAAGAGAATGAAGAAAATGTCTTGTAAAAAAGAAGGTGTTCAATCAAATGAGACTTGTTCTGCACCTGATTCTCATGAAGGAAAGTTAGCTAAAGGGAAAACCAAGCTTGACATAGCCTTGGATGAAACAAAAAGATTGAAGAATGAGAGCACAGACTATAAGAATCTGGTTCAAATATGTGATGAAAGAGAACATAAATTCAAGGAAGAGATTATTAGTTTGAAACTTAAAGAGGCAAGGAGAGTAGGAGGGATGATCAATAATCAGCTAAAGGAGAAAGAGGTACAATGTGAAATATTAGAGTCTGAGATTATTTCAACTAGAAGAGAGTTAGATGAAAAGAATAAGTTGTGTAAGCAGCTAAGAGAGGAGATAGCTTCCACGAAGGAATCAAAAGAAAAGAGCAATAGCTCAAAGGCATTCATATAGGATAATGAAGCAACCTTGAAAACACCATTAGAGGAACGTACAAAAAGAGTATTTAACAAATAAGCAAAAAAACCAAGCAACAATAACAAGAGCCAAAGAATGAGTCGGAGAAAATGATTTTTCCAAAACGTCATTTCCTCGTAGAGATGAGTTGAAAATTTTTGGAAGATCTCAAATGAGATTATTTGCTCCTGGAAATTATTTTAAGTGTTTTATTTCCATCGACCTAGACATGTAGTAGAAGATTGTAAGAGAAATCAATTCAAGACTAATCAACATAAAGTGCAACAAGCAAGAAAATATCCTCAAACAAACAATCAAAGAAATAGTGTAGGAGGATACAAGAAAAATAAATGCAAGTCTCATCACCAACTTCGGCCTCTAGAGTTTTGATGTTTGGAATCGATTTGCAGTAGTCCCACCCATGTTCAAATCTCTAGAGGCATCACCCATATGCCCGTAGTGTATAAGGATACAAGAAAAATAAATGCATGTCCCATCACCAGCTCCGGCCTCTAGAGTTTTGGTGTTTGGAATCGATTTGCAGTAATCCCACCCATGTTCAAATATCTAGAGGCGTCACCTATATGCCCGTAGTGTACGAGGATACAAGAAAAATAAATACAAGTCCCATCAACAACTCCGGCCTCTGGAGTTTTGGTGTTTGGAATCGATTTGCAGTGGTCCCACTCGTGTTCAAATCCCTCGAGGTGTCACCCATACGCCCGTAGTGTAGGAGGATACAAGAAAAATAAATGTAATTCCCATCACCAACTCTGGCCTCTAGATTTTTGGTGTTCTGAATTGATTTGCATTAGTCCCACCCATGTTCAAATCTCTAGAGGTGTCACCCATACGCTCATAGTGTAGGAGGATTCAAGCAAAATAAATGCAAGTCCCATCACCAACTCTGGCCTCTGGAGTTTTGGTGTTTGGAATCGATTTGCAGTAGTCCCACCCATGTTCAAATCTCTAGAGGCGCCACCCATACACCTGTAGTGTATGAGGATACAAGCAAAATAAATGCAAGTCCCATCACCAACTCCAGCCTTTGGAGTTTTGGTGTTTGGAATCGATTTAGTTTTGGTGCTTGGAATCGATATGCAGTAGTCACACCCATGTTGAAATATATCTAGGCATCACCCATACACCCGTAGTGTAGGAGGCAAAATAAATCAAGTCCCATCACCAACTCCTACCTATGTAGTTTTGGTGTTTGGAATCTATTTGCAGTAGTCCCACCCATGTTTCCACAAGTAAATAGAGAAAACAACGTAAACTTTGAAATGGGAACTGATATTGTTACCCATTTTATAGAGATGGCAAAAAAATGACCCAATTTTGAAAAGGGGTGATGCAGAACACACATATTTTTTTTAGAGCACAGTTTTTGGCACTTTAAATAATAGAGCTTCGTCAGGGTAGTAAAAACGTGACCCAATTTTGAAAAGTAGTGATGTAGAATACACTTCTTTTTTTTTGGAGCATATGTTTTACACTTTAAATTTTCTTATGTATCAAATATAAATATTTGTTTTTAAATGTTAGTGATTTTCATGCTGATTTTGAAACGTGTTGATGCAATGTGTTGATGCAGCATACCGTTTTTTTAGAGGACTTAGGTTTCACACTTTAAAATTTATTATGTCTAATTCTTTTTCAAATTATAATTACTCAATGAATTTTCAAGTTGTTTTATTTTTCTTTTTTTTTTTAAATGTTGATTA
>APFE030115073.1:296659-337983 GCA_000404065.3 Pinus taeda | reverse complement strand
TTCGAAATGTTGAAATTTTATCCTTGAAAAAAATGTGTTATCCCAACGTCAATACTTTTCGTTTTTAGGGTATTTTTGCACAAAATTACCATTGAAAAAAAAAGTGTTTTTCAAACAAACATTTTTCATTTAGAGAGTGTGTTTTGGACAATTTTTGCACAAAAAAATGGTTTTCACTGCCATGTTGAAAATTTACACTAGAAAAAAAAGGTGTTATTCCAGCATCAACACTTTTCGTTTTTAGCACAGTTTTTGATGTTTTCGCGGGGTTTTTTTTGCCAGAGTTCCCGTTTTGAGTTTATAGTTCCTGTTTCAAAGTTTACATTGTTAGAAAAAACCATCCACTAGGTACACAAATCATTTTTATGGCTATTGTTACTTGTCGAATGGATTTGGACATAAAGCCACTCTATGTAAAGAAAGTAGAAAAGCCCCAAGAATATACAAACCTTTTTCAACTTTTCTTGGTCATATAAGGTGTCATTTATGTAGAAACCTTGGTCACAAAGCCAAAGATTACAAACTACCATATATTCTAAAGAACTCTAAACAAAAGATGGAAGCAAGCCCAAATAGACCAAACAATGAGGCAAAAGGAAATGCAGACAACATAAAGCAACTCACTAAAGCCTAGAAGAGGAAGAAAGACCAACAAAATGAAGTCACCATGGCTCTAAGGGGAGCTTATGAAAGAAATGAATAATATAATTAATGTGAGAATCCTCAATAGTGTTCCTTGAAGACTATTGCATTAGAGTTTATTGAGTTTCAAATTGAAGTTTTTGAGTATGGAAATGAAACTCTCAAGGGGAGTTGAGCTTGTTAGTTCATTGAAAAAAAAAAACTACATGAACTATTGCCTATGTTTTAGTCTAGCTATAATTATTGGAGTATCTTGAGTTGCATTTATGGCTAAGTGAAATGAGTTCGGTACAAGGATGTGCAAGTCACAATTGACTATGTCAAGGATCCAAGAAAGGAGTGAGTAATAATCAAGGTCATGCCTGGACATCACATGGTGACAGTATGAGTAATTGATGATCCAAAAGAGGAAATTGTGTCATCTTGGCATAACACTATCAATAAAATTGACGATCTTAATGATTTTCATCACAAAGACAAGAACTAGTGTGTTTGATTGCGATGCAGTGAGACTAGAATCATTATATTGTTAAGCTCCCTCTCCCAATGGCCGTCGATTTCTGGAAACCAACTGCAGTTATTTCCTTAAATTACGGAAATCAATTGTAGTTAAATTATATTTTTGTTGGGAGCTCCTGGAGTGGTCCATTACTCCCTCTGAAGTTCTCTACCATGATCTGTGGAACACTTGACACATAGCTAACATAAGCTTGATGGAAGCTTGACAATAAATACTTTTATTTGGTCCCCAAGCTCACTAACTCAATCGCCTTCAGCATTACACCATCAAGATAGAGTGAGCAAAGCTTGGAAGTGCCTTTAGATTTTCTGTAGTGATTTTTTCTGGTTCCACGCTTTTTAATATATTTGCCCTCGTGATTCTACCTAGTTTCGTGATCATATTTGACTGGTTGTGTTCCATTTCTTCTCAGCATGAAGCTCCTGCAATGGTATTTGCAAAGGGAGATTTGGTAGGGGAGCGATGGTAGAAAACAGTGCTTGGAGACATTTTTTCTAGCTTCGTTGTTTTCGTCATGATCTGTCATACCTGCTTGGAGAAAGCAAATCATTTTCACAAAACTGAATTGCGGTGTTCGTGTTGGTGATCTGCTTTATTTTTGGACAGTTTTTAAGTGATCATACCTCTTCTTCGTGTTCTTGCACGCGGTGCACAGTGAATAGTTTTATTCTAGTTGGAACAAAGTCATTCGGAGTTACCTTTACTTCTTGTGCCTTAATAAAATTATGCAAAGTGCAGTAATTTTGCTGAACTGATTCTGCAAGCCTAGATTGGAGCATAAGCAGCATCAATGGCTAGAGGTATGTTTTCTTGGGCATCAAGTTTTTTACATTCTTTACGATTTCTTTAAGTATTTATTCCACATTAAAGAATCGCTATTTTGCTATCATTTGGTATCAGAGCCATTTTTATCTCTACCTTGGTGTTTATAGACATGCTCTGTTTGGCTAAATATCATATTTTGAGAATTTCTGAATTAAGGCATTTATTTGAAAATCTTTTTAAATTTTTGCTCAATTTTTATGCTTATAATATTTATTTGATTTCATTATATGCAATTTGGATAATTATTGTGCAAAATTGATTAATTATGCTCATATTTAATTTACATGAATTGATTATTTCTGCTCTAATTATAACATGCTATTTTGGATGAGTATATGAGACCCATTGTTAAGTGTTATGCATGAATATTATAATTTTATTTATGCAAATTATCATTATTCTCATATCAAGTTAATTTTTATGTAAGAAATAATGTCTAGCGATCCATATAATTTTAATTGATTAGAGAATAGTCACAGCATCTCCAACTAAATAATATTATATATTATGTTTTATTAGGATCATATAAAGAATATTTAGACATTAATTGTAATTAATTATACTAAATATAATAAATTTTATCCCAGAGGAATTTTGATTATATTTATATAATTAATTAGGATAAAATATTAAATTATTCATAACTTACCCACGAGAACTATGAATTAATAGTTTTATCATAAAATGTTCAAATCTAAGATAGAATTTATATCAAATTATAATCATAATATACCATTTAGAATTATGGATTAAGTGAATAATTTGATAAATTCTACCATAAAGAATAATTAAATCTGTTTGAATTGAAAATTTAGCCCACGGGCAATTTTTATGTCATTAGATTCAATTTTAAGCATGGTTTACATCGTAAAGCATGAAATTTTATTTAAGCCTCAAATTTTAACATAAGCATGTAATCTTTAATTTTATGCAATTGTACAACTTGCAAATTTCTCTGAAATTCATTCTGATATCCTTGAACTTAAGGGAGATAACTATAAGGTCTGGAAGGAGAGAGTTCCCCTTCATTTGGGGTGGATTGACATAGACTATGCTATTAGGAAAGATGAACCACGAGCACTCACTAATACCAGCACCGCAACAAACATCACGCTTTATGAACGATGGAAACGATTTAATCGCCTAAGCATGATGTTCATTAAGACTAAAATTTCATTTGGTATTCGTGGTTCCATTGATTAGCATGAAAAGGTCTGAGACTTCGTGAAAGCCATTGATTATCTATTCATCACTTCAGACAAGGCACTAGCAAGCACCCTAATCATGAAGTTCTCATCCCTGAGGCTCACCAGTGTGAAAGGTGTGCGCGAGTACATCATGCAAACGAGGGACACTATGGCTCAATTGAAGAAACTCGAGGTTGAGCTATCGAAGTCTTTCCTGGTGCACTACATTCTGAACACCCTTCCGCACCAATACGGACCCTTCAAAATCTCATACAACACACATAAGGATAAATGGTCAATTAATGAACTCATGACCATGCATGTTTAGGAGGAAGAGAGACTAGTGATGGAACTGGGAGAAAGTGCAATGTTGGCAACGCAAAGAAAGGGAAAATCTCAAGCCAATCAGAAAGGGAAAGGTAAATTACCTCCCCAAGTCGGTATCAAGAAGAATTCCAAGTGTTTCTTCTATAAAAAGAAGGGACACATGAAGAAGGAATGTGCCAAATTTTAGAAATGTCTTGCAGACAAAGGTAATCCAATCTTGTTTGTTTGTTATGAATCTAATATGGTTAATTTCAATACTAACACCTGGTGGATTGATTTTGGATCAAAAATTCACATTTTGAATTCCTTGCAAGGTTTGCAAAACCTAAGGAAGCCAGTGGGAAGTGAGCAAAGCATCTTATCAAGAAACAGGATGGGCTCGCATGTGGAAGCTATAGGAACATGCTATTTAACTTTAAGTAGTGGCTTTGTTTTAGAATTAGAAAAGACCTTTTATGTTCCATGTTTTTCTAGAAACTTGATTTCAGTTTCAAGGCTTGTACCTTTTGGATATTCCTTTAACTTTTCATAAACATCCTTTAGTTTATTTTATAAATCTGATTTTATTAGGAATGGTATTTTGTCTAATGGTCTTTACTGCATCAATTTACAAAACAATGGCACTTATGATTCAATGCATGTTCACACTAGCACTAAAAGATGTATTATTAATGAAGATTCCTCTAAATTATGGCACCGGAGATTAGGTCATATCTCCATAAAAAGAAGTAAAAGATTAGTAAATGAAGGGATACTTAATACTCTGGGTTTTACTGATTTTGAGACTTATGTGGACTGCATAAAGGGAAAGCAGACCAACAAGTCAAAGAAAGGTGCCAATAGGAGTTCAGACATATTAGAGATCATACATACTGATATATGTAGTCCAAACATGGACTCACATGGTTAGAGATACTTCATCTCTTTTATAGATGATTACTCACGATTTATGTATCTCTACATGCTTCATAAAAAGAGCGAAGCATTAGATGCCTTTAAGATCTTTAAGGCTGAAGTAGAGAAACAATGTGGCAAGAAAATTAAGATCGTAAGATCAGATAGAGGTGGAGAATATTATGGTAGATACACAGAATATGGACAAGAACTTGGGCCATTTGCAAAATTCTTCAAGAGCATGGGATTGTTGCCCACTACACCATGCCTAGTTCACCCGACCAGAATGGTGTAGCAGAAAGAAGAAACTGAACATTATTGGACATGGTGTGGAGTATGCTTAGCAGCTCCAATCTTCTTAAATCCTTGTGGACTGAAGCACTTAAGATGGCAGTGTATATATTAAACCGAGTTCCAACCAAGGCTATTCCTAAAAAGCCATTTGAATTATGAAAAGGTTGGAAACTGAGTTTGTGACATATGCGCGTTTGGGGATGCCCATCTTAAGTGAGAATTTATAATCCACAAGAGAAAAAGTTGGACCCAAGGACCATTAGTGGGTATTTCATTGGATATGTTGAAAGGTCTAAAGGTTACAAATTTTATTGTCCATCTCACAACGCTAGGATTGTGGAATCAAGAAATGCAAAGTTTCTTGAAAATGACTTGATCAATGGGAGCGATCAAACCAGGAACATAGTTTTTTAGAAGGATCATTCAGAATCTCAACCTTCCACCTCAAGTGATAGATTGGTTATTATTTACAACACTCCTCAAGTACAAACTGGTGTTGAACCACCAATTGTTGAAGTTCCACAAGCTGCTGACAACATTCCAGTAGATCAGGTAGTTCAAGAGTTGCCAATAACTTTTGAACAATGAGTTGAACCACATATTTCTCAGGAAGATGATGGTACAACATTAAAAAGATCTATTAGACCAAAGAGATCATAAATTCCTGATGATTATGTTGTGTATCTATAAGAACCTGACTACAACATTGGAGCCGAAAATGATCCTGAGTCATTTTCACAAGCCATGAGATGCAAAGAATCAGAATTATGGTATGACACCATGAAGGAAGAGATGAATTCTATAAAGAGTAATGAAGTTTGGGATTTTTGAGTTACCTAATGGTGCAAAAGCCACTGGATGTAAATGGGTCTTTAAGACAAAGAAAGACTCATTGGGCAACATTGAGAGATACAATGCAAGACTTGTTGCTAAAAGATTCACTCAAAAAGAAGGAATCAACTACACAGAGACTTTCTCTCATGTATCTAAGAAAGATTCCTTGTGCGTTATTATGGCATTAGTAGCCTATTTTGACTTGGAATTGCAACAAATGGATGTGAAAACGACATTTCTCAATGGATATCTAGAGGAGGAGGTTTACATGAAACAACCTGAAGGATTCCCCTCTAGTGATGGTGAGAAATTGGTTTGCAAGCTCAAGAAATCATTATATGGTTTAAAACAAGCATCCCACCAATGGCATTTGAAATTCCATAATGTAATTTCTTCTTTTGGTTTTGTAGAAAACATTATGGATCAATGTATATACTTGAAAGTTAGTGGGAGTAAAATCTGTTTTCTTGTTTTATATGTGGATGACATTTTGCTAGCAACCAATGATAAGGATTTGATGCATGAGGTGAAACAATTCCCCTATAAAATTTTGATATGAAGGATATGGGTGAGGCATCTTATGTCATTGACATTAAGATCCATAGAGACAGATTTTGAGGCATCTTGGGTCTGTCACAGAGAACCTATATTAATAAAATTTTAGAGAGATTTTGAATGAAGGATTATTCATCAAGTGTAGCTCCTATTGTGAAGGGTGATAGGTTCAATTTGAACCAATGCTCAAAGAACGACTTTGAAAGGGAACAAATGAAGAACATTCCATATGCTTCTGTTGTGGGAAGCCTAATGTATGCTCATGTCTGCACAAGACTTGACATTGCATTTTTGTGGGAATGTTGGGACGATATCAGAGTGATCCAGGTTTAGACCACTGGAGAGCTGCAAAGAAAGTAATGAGGTACCTTCAAGGAATCAAAAACTACATGCTTATGTATAGACGGACGAACAATTTGGAAGTAATTGGCTACTCGGATTCTGACTTTGCTGGATGTGTTGATTCACGCAAATCAACATCATGATACATTTTTATGATGGCCAATGAAGCTGTATCATGGAGGAGTGCCAAGCAGACCTTGATTGCCACTTCCATTATGGAAGCCGAGCTTGTCTCCTATTCTGAGGCTACTTTACATGGTGTATGGCTTAAGAGTTTCCTTTGTGGGCTTAGAATTATGGATTCTATCTCTAAGCCATTGAGAATGTATTGCGACAATTCAATTGTTGTTTTTATGGCTAAAAACAACAAAAGTGAGAGTCGAAATAAACACATCGACATTAATTATTTAGCTATAAGGGAATGTGTTAAAGAAAAGAGAGTGGTTATTGAGCACGTCATCACTGAATTGATGATCATTGATCCTTTGACTAACGGCATGTCACCGTTTAAATTCAAGGATCATGTAATGAATATGGGACTTGGTTCCATTATGTAGTTTCTCTGGACAATGTTATTTTAATGAAATTTTTAATTATTGTGATGTTTTTCTCATATTTATGTGCACCTTAATTTGATTTGAGAAAATTCATCTGTGTAGGATCCAGAATAAACATAAGGTTTATTCATTCAGAAATTGTTGACACATAAATTATAAAAGAAATAAATACAAAGTAATACATGGAAAATAATACTCGTCATTAGAGGAATTATTCTCATGATTCATATATCTATTACTTAATATAGATTATCAATTGTTTTTAAGATGAGACATTAAGATTGAAAGTATGGACCAAGTGGGAGAATTTTAAGCTCCCTCTCCCAACAGCCACCGATTTATGGAAACCAAATGCAGTAATTTCTCGAAACTATTTCCTTAAATTACGGAAATCAATTGCAATTAAATTGTTGGTAGCTCATGGAGTGGTCCATTACTCCCTCTAAAATTCACTACCATGATCTGTGGAAAACATCAATTGCAATTAAATTAATTTCTTGTTGGTAGCTCATGGAGTGGTCCATTACTCCCTCTAAAATTCACTACCATGATCCAGGTTGATGGAAGCTTGGCTATAAATACTATTGTTTAGTCCCCAAGCTCACTAAATCAATCCCCTTCAGCATTACAACATCTAGATAAAATGAGCAGATCTTAGAAGTGACTTCAAATTTTCTGTAGTGATTTTTCCTGGTTCCACACATTTTAATATATTTTCCATCGCCATTCTACCTGGTTTTGCGATCATATTTGACTAGTTGTGTTCCATTTCTTCTGATCATGAAGCTCTTTTAGTTGTATTTGCAAAGGGAGAATTGGTAGGGGAGCAACGGTATAAAACAGTGCTTGGAGACGTTTGTCTAGCTTTGTTGTTTTTGTCGCGATCTGTCATACCTGCTTGGAGAAAGCCAATCATTTTCACGAAACTGAATTGCGGTGTTCGTGTTGGTGATCTGCTTTATTTTTGGACAGTTTTTAAGCGATCATACCTCTTCTTCATGTTCTTGGCCGCAATGCACATTGAATAGTTTTATTCTGGTTGGAACAAAGCCATTCGGAGTTACCTTTACTAAAATTATGCTAAGTGTAGTAATTTTGCTAAATTGATTCCGCAAGTCTGGAATCGGAGTGTGAGCAGCATCAATGGTGGGAGGTATGTTTTCTTGGCAATCAAGTTTTTTATTTTTTTACTATTTCTTTAAATATTTTTCCACATGAAAGAATCGTGATTTTGCTATCACATATTGCATTGCTAAAGAGATTACATATGAAAAATCTGCCTCAAGAACCGGGATGAGACGTTGCTATCAAAGTATAGAGAGATAGATGAGTAGTCTATGATCGCCAGTATTTGGGTTGGCAAAATATTGTTTACCTCAACAAGGAAGGCACTATCTAAGAGATTGCTATATTGAAGGAAACATAAACATCGACTTCATTTGTGAGGATCACTGTAAAATTCATTGCAAGTATCACTGTGAAGGGTGCATCACCACATAGGAACATAAATATGAGAAGGAGACAACAAAAATTTTGTTCTTCAAGTGTGAAATTACTGGTGATAATCGTATAAATTGTATGTATCTCAGATATCCATGAGGACCATTCCACACAGTTGTATATGCTTACATGTCAACGCATACTTACATCATGCCAAAAGGTTTGGATGAAACGGTTAAATTCACCGACAAAGGAAGGGAGTAATAAATTCATGGCAATATTAAGAAAACCTGGCATTTCAGATTTGTATTCATATATGTGCTACAATACTCGGGTATATTGTTATTATTATTTCGCTTTTTTTGCAATCAAGAATAAATGCACCAGCATATGTTGCACAAACTGCCCCACATATTGATGAGGACATGTGGAGTAACTACCCTGACCGAAGAATATATGCATCGAAAAAAAAATTGGAATCTGAAACGTTACTACACAATCCAGCGGTTGCAGTCATATTGTCAGGACTATGGAGCGTTACCTGTGTAACTGAGGAAGAATTGCAGTGTGTGTTACAGAGTCTGAAGGCATGATAGTGTGCGCTACATGAACGAACATTCCAACAATAATCGTTACATAAATATGTTACATTAGTCTAGCAGTAATTCAATGATCGTGGTAGTGTTATGATAGCCTGGCTATATTGGACATTACAATTTGGGCCACAGGTCATTAAAGGACATTATATGCCTAAGGGATAGAGAAACCAAAGAGACACTGATGACAAATCTATCGGATGGAAAAAGTCGACAGAGATGGAAAAAATGACAAGAACATATCACACTGAAGGAGTCGGTGGTATCTTTCAGGGAAGCTTGTTATCCACATAACTTCGTAGGGACCTGGAGGATGTTGACATAATTTTTATAGGATACATAATATTGCATAGTTTACAATTTCTCGTGCCAGCTCACATTATTGTATGGTTTAAATTAATGAATGATATAAGACACTCTATATTTCTCTCTATATATATAAATAATGTGTTTAATAATGGGAGAACATATAGGGTTGCATTGATATAATGGTATGAAGCAGCGTTGAACACCATTGTATATATTAATGCATTGGTAGTATGCTTTCCAATGTGAATTGTTGCATTGAAGGCAACTATTTGGTGGAGTTCCGGTCGAACGAAGGCATATTTTATTTTAGTCACTCCCAGGATGGCTGGTATAATTTTTACTTTATTTTACTCTTCATGCTCAACGTCCACCTCTTATTTTTCCCACGATAAATCCTCTATATTGCCTAAGTGTTGTGAAAGAATTACGATGATCACCTAGCAAATTCAACAACTTACACTAGAACACATCCTATGGCTACGCTTTCCTCCTACTCATCACTTGCTATATATTCATGCAAGATCCATCACAAATTTATAGTAACTAGGGTGCCACGCATCTCAGTAGGAGCAACAATAGAACTAGGGCGATTGTGTGGGAGATTGAAGACAAAATGGGCGAGTCAATCATGCAAATTACATTGCTTATTATGATAATCTTGGTTTTGCTAGTCATGGAAGTAGAAGAGAAGACAAGGCATTACGAGTTTGGCATCAAATTTTGATCAGGACATGAACTTTCATGCCATAGAAGAGGACCATGTTACAAAGAAAACAATGAAAAGGTTGCTTGTCTTATTGCAAGCTCTTCAGGGGAGGATCCTAACGCGTTATCAAATTTCAAAGATCTATTGGAAAGGAAGATCCTAACGCGTTAGGCAAGTGGATTACAATATCTCAGGCTTTGAGTCAACCATTTATCATGACACTGATGTTCATATTTGCAACGTTGGGTTTTATGGTCATCCAGTTAATGAATGATATATTCTAGTGGTCGATATTAAACTATGGTCAATATCTTATGGAACGATTTATTATCAACGCTTGGTATCAACTCCTGATATATTATGATAGACCTATGTTAGTAATGATATGGATGTTGGCTAGCGCACATTGGTTAATGGCGTTGATCTCTCTTGAGGTAGTTTCTGGATTAGGTTTTCTGTCTGTGTATATGCATTCATTGGGACCTGAATTTAGTTCTACTACAAAGAAAGGGACGATTTTGCATAAAGCAGTGCGATTCTCTATTGCCTGGTTGATGGGAGACCCCCAACGCAATCTTCATGTGTGATTGCCTTTGTTCCCCATCGTTCATGTAATACTCTATCGACTGTGAAGGGCGTCTGCTTATTTCTGAAACGTATCGGTGATTATCACCTTTGTTGCTGATTTGAGCTTTGTTGTAACTCAAAAATAAGAAATAACTGAAACAGAGCTCACCACGATAATGACATGTGTATAATGCAAATATGGTGTTATAATAGCGTTAATACAGTGCTTTGGCTTATTATTGTCTCTGGTGTTTTATCATATGGGATCCGTCAAGGAGGTGACAAACCCATGTGTTATAGGGTTGGATATATGGTTATAATTCGGCGGTAACATGGTATGGAATGTCGTTTTATTTTATCATATGGACCAATGCAATTTATTATTATTATTGAGAATCACTTCCAGTACATTCATATCAACATCTTCTCTTTTGTTACAATGATGTTACTGCATCATTGACATTGCTTCTATTATTAAAGAGTAGAAAAATAATTATCGAAGTATGGAAGACAAATGATAGGAGAGGTAGCACATGAAGTAAAAATAAGTAGGTATGGTCAGTCACCAACAGTGGGCCTATTTATTTGTTGTACATTTAAAGACTTCAACACCTGTTATTTAAGAAAGCTAGTGCCCATGGCTCAATTCTAATCAATATTTCCATAGGCACTGATAAAGGATTTTGAAAATGGAATATGACTTTCCAAGAACACAGTTATTTCTTGCATTTTGTACCTTGATATGCAAACAATGGTATATCTAGAGACAAAGTGGATGATTTAGACATTGTATATTTAGAACAACACCCAATCACTTTAATAAGGCATTGTTGTGATGTTGGTGGATGGGATGAAGTAAATTATTTGCAACATTGGTATTGGACCAGCGAATGCTTAAACTTCTTCAAATTCTTGAATCCCTTGTCATTGATGTTAAAAGGGGAGTTTAGATACGCATAGGGAGTATCATTGTGTTCTCATCAATTCCAAATAGGGATATGTGTTGTTGTCATTGATGACAAAGGTGTAGTAGAAAATGAGCAACAATAAGCATGCATGGTTATGATCAAGGAAAATAAGCAGCAAAAGAGCTACAAAAGGTAGATGGCAATGGAGTAGCAAGGCAAAGAAGCAAGAAAAGAAGAGGTGATGGTAAAGGAGCAACAACAAGGCAAATAAGTAGGAAAGGGCAAGGAAAAACTCCATGAAAGCAAATTCAAAGCAAGGTTGCTAAGATAATGACATGAAGATATTGTGATGCAAGTCCAAGGAAAAGACAAAGATGTTACAGAGATTATTGTGATGTATTAATGGCAAAAGTTGTTATTGATCATGAGAATTGGATGCTCAATAATACAGACATATGTTATTCCTATAATATTACATGATGTTGGCATTATATTGATGAATTTAATCATTAGATGTAGATGAAAAATAATATTGGGTGGATCATTTATTTTTTGTGTTATTATTCAAAATATGAAGCGTTTGGAAACAAATGAGTGAAAGGCAAAAAGTCAAGTCTGTTCACTTCATATTCTTATGTGGGATACAAAAAACCAACAAACTATCTTTATAAAAGATGTGATTTTGGAAGGTAGATGACTTAGAGAGTTAGAGAATGTGTGAGTTGATTAAGGTGTTATTCATTAGTTACCTGTCCCATATAAAGCTTATGTAAAGCATATTTGAAGGGAAGAATAGGCAGAGATGAAGATGGAGATAAGAAAAATTGATGACCATGTAAACCAGCACATTGTTGTTTCTTATTTGCATCAAGGGATTGTGGTCTCCTTTCAAGTACTGGGTTGATAAATATCAGGTTGGAGCTTGTTGAGGTAGGAGCCTCCTATGGGTTGTAGCCTACAAAAAACGTATGGGAGTTGGAGCTTCCTTGCATGTTTCAGCTTGCAGAAAATTGAGGTAGCATCTTCCTATAGGTTGGAACCACAAAAAATCAAATGTACTAAAAGAGTAGGATCTTGCCTTTGCATCACAACAATAATAAAATCATGGTTTTCTCCCTTTATGGGTTTCCACTTATATCTAATGTCAATATGTGTTGTTATTATGTGTTGATGTGATATTTTGGTTTGCTTATTACTTGTTCACATATTCAATATGTTGGTCATTATTTGTTAAATTTCTCTTTAATGTTTCAGTTAATGAATTTTAAAGAAAATAAATTAGTGTCCATGAATGGACTAAACTGATTCACCCCCCCCCCCTAGTTTAGTGAATATTTTCATCAAGTTGCTAATTAATGGAGTCTTCCTGATGACATTGCCTATAGTTAAAGATGACTCTGTTTTTTGTATGATGATGTAAGTGAAAGTGTGTAGAGGTGTGGAAGAATATTTAATGCAATGTAGACTCCTCCACATTCCGCATTCCACACTGGTACTCTACTCACCTCAACGAAACCATTACTGACTTTAATAATATTTGACAATGACCGTCGTGCTTTTCAGTTTAATTCAAATTCTCGGAAATTTACACTACAAAATCAGAGGTATCAATGTTACATTGTGTATACAATAGGTTGCACTTAATTGTGTTCAAGACATTTGCATAGTTCATGGAACTATTAATGTTAATACGTTGTGAGGAGTTGTGAAAGTGAATTTGTCCCCTCGCCCAATCGATTGTTTTTTCTTTTGCATTATGCACAATGCTCCCCTATCACTTTCTCTCACCCATCCAATTGCTTTCTCATCCATGCTCCGCATAATGCTCTCCTAATAACCCCCACCCTCCAACCACTATCACCTATTGATATTTGTACTATGTTATTTACTAACATTATTTACCATGTTTTTCATTGTTCAATGTCATGTGTGCTTCTTTCTAAGGTGATTTCTTATATAGTTTTTTTGTTTTATCAAATTTTCAAATATTTTTATTAAAAAGGCTAGCTCATGAAAAATTTAAACAAATATCTAAATAAATCATTATCATATAGAGCTGAAACAAATTTGTACATCAAATAAGCAAGACTATGATATAACTTAGAAAATATTATGCATCTATACATAAGTGTAGATTCCACAATATTCCGATATGTTTATTTTTTACTATACTAAGAATATTACAATATATAGCCTTTAACATATACTAAATATCAAAATTGGTTGAACAAGTGACAAAATTTAGTAACAATTTCTTCATTGATCAACCATTGTTCCTAGAGATTAGTGCTTCTAATGATTATGATATGAAAATAGAGGTTAGATTGTTGTGTTCATGTTTTGCGAGACTTCTTCTAACAACATTCTTACGACATCTAGTTCATCTTTGAAATTCCTAAGCCTTTGTTGAAGTTCCAATATCTTATCCATTAGCATTAAAATATCTTGACTAAGCATTAAGATATCTTCACTAAGCATTAAGATATTTTGGCTCTCTGCATATACCTCTTCTTGTGTGCTTCTGCCATTGTTTCTTTGGACCCTTTGTTTCGCTCTTATTAACAAATTCAAAAAAAAGTAGACAATTGATAAAGAAAATCCTAAAAGCACTAATCATTTTCAGAGGAAACAAAGCAAATCGATTGCCTAAAACTTTTAGTTCTGATATTAGAAACTATTTCAGAGCCAACAGACCAACATATAATGTGTGAAAGGCAATAAGTTATTTAAATCATGAATTAACATCAAAGTTCTAAAAGTACGTCTAACTACTATTGATTTTAATGGCATTCATTAACCAATGATCATCATCAATTTGGTTAGTATTGATTTGCCTGATCTTTAATCAGAAAAAACTGTTATGAAATTAGTTACTTTAAACCATATTCGTTTTACTTAAATTCCAATTCGAGATATTTCCAAATGATACAATTGTGTTTCATGATTATTTTGTTTGACACGGTTTAGAAATCAATATCAAGATACTATTCTATTAACATCCTAGATCAAATTCTATTTTGATTAACTAAAGTTACACTGCCAATAAATACAAGTATTTTTGGCATTTATTTAGTGAACCAATGTGTATTCAGGACATTTACTATGTAAACTGGTTTTTCCATCGACCAATTCTACATTAATGATTTCATATTTGTCAATTGAACTCATATTATCCAATATCGAATTAAATTTGTTTTCAATTCATATGAGGAAGAAGTGTTGCTCGAGAAAATGGATAAATGAACCATACTACAGATTGGCAATTACTTTATCTTCACAATTTGTTTCTATAATTGAAAAATTACTTTATCTATAAAAATGCGAGGATTTTTAGCTCAAACTAAATCACTTTGTACAAATAAAGCTCCACACAATTAAACATTGACTATGATCAAATCATATTTAACTTTAACTTTATGACCAAATCAAATTGACTTAATAATAAATTTTATCAATTTTTAAAATTATCACTGACTTATGATACAATAAATTATTTTGCTAAAGTTGGAACCATGATCTCATAATACATTAAACTAACTGGTTTATTTTTCAAAGTATTCTAAAAAGACACCATATTTCATTTTGCAATAGTCAATGCTAAATTATTCTTTGTAATTAATAAAAATTGTGGAGAAAGTATGACAAAAAGTGTAAGCAGAGAAATTAAGTGCAAGGAAGCTTGTTAAGTAGCGAGAATTACATTGAATCATGTTTTTTTTATTTCCTCTACAATGCACATAAAGCGAGGCTAATTTTATGAATAGTTATTTTGTTATTGATTACTCTGACACTGTGATGGCTGACATTATT
The DNA here is from genome assembly GCA_000404065.3 of Pinus taeda. Lineage (NCBI taxonomy): Eukaryota > Viridiplantae > Streptophyta > Pinopsida > Pinales > Pinaceae > Pinus > Pinus taeda. The sequence continues at coordinate 322,670 of APFE030115073.1, read as the reverse complement.
GTTGATCCCTAAAAATCTTCCATTTTAAACTTTTAATCACGATGTTGTGCAATATGCTAAATAAAAAATATTTTAATGCATCATAGCAATTGCTAAAGATCAATAAAGCATAAAACATCAAATATTAAAGACTAGAAATGAATCCAAGCACACATAAATAAATGATCATCTAATCGAATTTTAAATAAAGTTATAAGAAAATAAATGGAAAAGGAAAAGCTCGAACAATGGACAATATTGAAAGTGTTTGTAAATGAAGCTAAGTTTTAGTTTATGAAAGAAAAAAACAAGGATTGCAGTATCAATAACAAGTTAACAAAAAATTGATTAATTGCCAAAAAAGGAAAATACGCATAGATCCAGAAAAATTTCAGGATCATTACATACTCAATAGGTACTAACTATAAAGGGGTAGTTATGCAACAATATTTTCTATTGTTGAGCTCGAAGACGACAGAAGTTGAAACTCATAGTGTACATGTTTCTCCATATGAGCCAATTTTCCTTCAAAGAGATTTAGTTTTTTGTGCTCCTGACCCCTCTACAAATTTGATAATATGTCCTACATCTACCACTAGATGCATTGAAGATTATTCATGAATGAGATAATAACATTATAGTCATCATGTATGTTTCTTAGGATCCATTACATAAACATTTTGAGATATGCAAGCTCATTACCAATGTTGTGTTGATCAAATGCAGAATCGTTAAAATCAAACATGTTGACAAGGCTATGATCTATAGCTGTCCCTTAACTAATGTTTTGCAGGTGACTTTGACTTGACTCTTCTCATTCACCAACTCCACGCATCACTCTACCTCGTTCACGTGGCATCTTGTCTTTTACCAAAGGACAAAAAATACTTGAATACAATAATGCTATGAACTATGCAAACTAAAAAGAGCTTTTACATTAAATAAAATAGTGTCAACTAATAGCAATAACAACCCAATTAGACTTGCATTGTAGTGAACCAAGGCCAGGTCACAAAAGAAACTGCTGAGAAATAAGAAAAAATATTGAAGCCAAAGCATATAAACATTTCTCTTGAGTTCATCCTCGAATTCGAAAAAACTAGAATACATTTATCTATATCACTTTATTTAAGTTGTCAGCTATACCCTACACCAATGTAAATCGCCACTGGTTTATCTATTACTTTACTTTTGGTGTTAAATCTTATTTTTCCAATATTTTGCAAACCAAAAAACATTTCCCTAATTTTAAAATATTTTAGTAACTTAGTTTGCAAAATTGTATATTTCCCTTTCCGGTTAACTTAAGCTCTATTCGAAAAATCGAGATTGTATATTGATTTTCTTTTAACAAATCAATCAATATTATAAAATAGTCTTTTTGGCATTTATTCAGCAAATGCACATTGCATAAACATTTCTCTGTGATTCATTTCCATTTTGGCAAGGTAAAGGGATGCACAAAAAGTTATATGTGCGATACAGTCTTCGTTCGTTCTTTTTTACACTTTCCTATACATTACCCATCCATACATACCAACTTTATGGAGAAAGACTTTGGAGGAAGTACAACAGAAAGGGTGATCAGAGAAATTAAGTGCAGGGAAGTTTATTAAGTCGCAGGAACTATATCGAATCATGATTTTTTATTTCCTTCGCAATGCACATAAAGCTAGGCTAATTTTGGAATAGTAATTTTGTTACTAATCACTGTGACACTGTTATGGCTAACATTGTTGTTGATCCCTAAAAAGATTTCATTTTAAATTTTTTTTCCATTTTAAACATTTCATCATGATGTTGTGCAATATACTAAACAAAAAAAAAAATTAATGCATCGAAGTAATTTCTAAAGATCAATAAAGCGTGAAACATAAAATATTAAAGACTAGAAATGAATCCATGCACATGCAAATAAATGTTCATCTCATCAAAGTTTAAATATATACAAATAAGTGGAAAAAGAAAAGCTCGAAAATTGGCAATGTTGGAAGCATTTGTAAATGAAACTAATTATCAGTTTATGCCCAAAAAAAAGATTATAGTATCGATAACAACATAACAAAAAATTGACTCATTGCCAAAAAAGGAAAATAAATATAGACCCAAAAAACTTTCAAGATCCTTACATACTCAATAGGTACTAACTATAAAGAAAATTTATGGAGCATGATTCTCTATTGTCGAGCTCGCTGACAACAGAAATTGAGTCTCACATTGTACATGTTTCTCCATATGACCCAATTTTCCTTCAAAGCAATTTATTTTTTCTTATAAACACTCTTGACCCCTCTGCAAATTTGATAATCTTTCTTGCATCTGCCACTATTTGCATTAAAAATTATTCATGGATGAGATAATAACATTCCAATCATCATGTCTATTTCTTAGGAGCCATTCCACAAACATTTTAAGATATGCAAGCTCACTACCTATTGTTGTGCTGATTAAATGTGGAATTGTTAAAATCAAACCTGTTGATAGGGCTATGATCTATAGCCTCCCACTGACCAATGCTTTGTAGGTGACGTCGAGACTCAACTCGTTCACCAACTCCACATCTCACTCTGCCTCATTCACGTGGCATCTTATATTTTACCAGAGAACAAAAAGGACTCAAATACAATAATGTTATGAACCATACAAACTAACAAAAGCTTTTACATTAAATAAAATAATGTGTCAGCTAATAATAATGACAATCCAGTTAGACTTGCATTGTAGTGAACTAGGACATTGAATAAGAAAAAATATTAAAACTGGAGCATAGAAACATGTCATCTGAGTGCATCACCGAATTTGAAAAAACCAAAATTAATTTCTATGTGTGACATTTATCTATATCACTTTATTTAATTCGTTGGCTATACCCTACGTCAATGTAAATCACCATTTATTTAGTTGTTACTTTGCTTTTGGTGTGAAATCTTATTTTTCCAATCTTTTCGCAAACCAAAAAACATTTTCCTAATTTCAAAACATTTTGGTAACTTAGTTTACAAAATTGTCTATTTCCCTTTCTGGTTAACGTAAGCATTTATTCAGTGAATCGAGATTGTATAATGATTATTTCTTCTTTTTAACAAATTGATCGATATTATAAAATAGTCTCTTCAACATTTATTTAACAAATGCATGCATAAACATTGTTATGCAACTGATTTTCATCCTGGCAAGGTAAAGGGATGTGCAAAAAGCTATATGTGCGACAAAATCTTCGTTCATTCTTTTTTACACTATCATATACGTTACCCATCCACACATACCAACTTTATGGAGTTGAGATTATTGAATATTAAAATGTTAATTAAGGTTAATAATGAAATTGTTATGCCTCACATTAAAGGTTAAATGATAGAAAGGCTATTTTATAATATCTGGTTACTTGTCCATTCACCAAATAAATGACAAAAAGACTAATTTATAATATTGATAAACACGTTTACAACCAATAATCATTATACACATGCAGATTGCAAAGATGTGACATAAGCTTTCATTGGGCAAAAGAAATATGTGAATAGAACTATACGAAGGAGACCCACACTTCGTTTCAATTTACTATGAGGCATACTAGTTGCGGAAACCTATGCATATACTTGAATTCATTGAATAAATGCCAAAAAGATTATTTTATATTAATGATAGATACAATTTTGTTGATATGTTTGCCGCCAACAATCATTACGCAATGCATCAAAGTAAATGTTATTAAGCATTTGAGCAATAAAGTGACTGCATTGATTTGCTGAATAGATATTAATAACATTGCTAAGCATTAATTAATTCTTCAACGCTATGTGTGAATTCATCTGCAAGGCGATTAGTATTGGTCACTCCAAATTTCCGCATCTTCGCAAATGTTTTTGTCTCGACACAATTTTTGCATATATGGTTGTGCTACACACTTCTCCTTTCTCACATTCTCTAGTACTAAACACTTCCAACAGATTGTACATTACCTGTTATCATTAAAATGATTACATAATACAATATGTTATAAACACTAATGTTTACTAGTAATTCTTTCTTCCGCACTAATTCTTTGATTAACGGATAGCCTTAATAACACAACGTATTTAATGCATGTGATAATGTCGAGCCTTATAACCATTTAAAAACTAGTAGGAAAAGTGTGCAAGAAAAACATACAGAGGGAGAATGCATGCGTAAGTACGGAACAATGTGGTAAAACAATTCAAAATACAAAATACGATGTGAAAGAACTGTGTAGACAAAGAATCCATGTAGAAGTACAAAGAGCGTTGTACACTTATTTTATTAACAAATTTCATCTAATGTTGGACAATTCATTAGGCACAAATTTATGTACAAAGAGCTTTCATTACACGTACATACTCTCAGTGCTCTGAACAACTTCTAATAATTAATTAGCAGTGTTTGGAATACAAAGATATGGATTATTTAGTATTAAAATATTATCAATAATATAATAATAATGATGATGCGGAAGCACTGTGTGGAGAGATAATGCATATGAACGTGCAGGGCATCGCAACACACTTGTATTTGTTATTAACAAATGCTAGTGTGAAGAGTTTTCATGGTCTTGACCACTTTGATGACTAATTTGTTAAATATTTTTTGTGGCCTAGATACAAATTATTTAGTATTAAAATATTACAAATATTTTATAATAATAATGATGTTGGAGAACTATGTAGAGAGCATTGTGGAGAGAGCCTTCATTATGCGGAGATATTTCATTCTACAGAGAGTTTTATGTGGAGAGATTTCTTTGTGGCAATAGTTTTGTGCGGAAAGATTTCATTGTGCAAAGAACTTTCATTGTATAGAAAGTTTTGTGCAGAGAGATTAGTTTTGTGCAGAGAGATTTCATTATGCAAAAAACTTTCATTAAGAGAAGTTTTCACGACTCCACAAAACCTTTAATCAATTAATTAGCAGTAGAATGTGGAGACACACTGGAAGTAACACAAGTGGAGAACTTTTTGTGGAGAGCTTTGTATTCATTGTGCATAGAGTTTTGTGTGGACATTTCATTCTACAAAGAGCTTTCAGTGTGTGGAGTTTTCTCTGCACTATGCGGAACCTTTAATTAACTAATTAGCAGTATTTGTAGTATGAAGAAATGGATTATTTAGCATTAAAATATTACTAATAACATATAATATAATAATGCACAAGAACTGTGCAAAGAGAGACCGATAGCAAGCTAGGTGGAGAGCTTTGTGCTGAAAGACTTGTGGAGAGAACTTGCATTGTGCAAAGAGATTTCATTGTATGGAGAATTTTGTGCAGAGAGTTTTGTGTATATAAATTTCATTGTGTGGAAAACTTTCATTGTGTGAAGTTTTCTTCGCACTATGCACAGCCTTTAATCAATTAATTAGTGATAGAGGCAAGAACTATACTACATTGCAACTATTACCCTTGTTAAGAATTGTAAAGGTAATGATACTCTTTGCAGCGCATCTCTTCAAACACTCTACAAAGAGACTACATCATTTAGTGGATTACAATATTTGCATCAATCATCTCTTTTATTTATCTCTTCACATTCTATTTATGGGTTCTTTTATCAATTTGCAATGACTTTCTAGGTTATGAATTATTTGGTTCATAAGTTTAAAGCCACAGTTGTCCCCAATCTTTCATAGTTTTTATTTTTTTGTCTTTTTGTAAAACACATGTATGCAAGCATTTAACCACCTATCATGTAGTGATGAAACAATCCTTGATGCCTCTTTGAATTAGAACAAAGAATCAGTAAAATAAAATCCTAACTACATTGTTTTCAAATAGGCTTAAAGATGGAGAGACACCATCTTTGGTTTTCCTAGTTGCCAAATCATGCAAGTACATTTTTTTTGAATTAGTGATCCTCGAGACTCAAACATAGCTATGATTGTTATAAACCTTCATTTTCACGACAACTTGCAAGGTTACCATTAAATACTAATTTGTGGTTGACCCACTTATAATTTCACTTATAGAAATCCTAGTGATCTAATACACTTCCCCCTCAAAGAATAAAGCACAAATGTTAAAACTTTAGCAACTCACCTCTATGTGATATGAAATGTAAGCCAACCATACCCATAAGAACATCAAAGCATTACCAATGCATAAAATCCCAAGAACACCACCTTGCTAAACATACAAATTTCCAAATTAGCCATTATATATTCACAAGCCCATTTGTATAAGTTACTTAAAAGGATTTAACCTTCCATTATAATTACATTGTTTAATAATTTTATCTTAACCTGTTACAATTAATTCAAACCATTATCTTTGCAAAAAAATCAACATCCTTTGAGAATTAGATATGAATTCTTGGCCAATGACACATGATTAATTGAGCTCTAGGAAAATAGCGTTGTCTAAACTTGCTATGATTTGAACATTTTTTGCCATATTTTTCTAACTATTTTTACACAAAATCTAGCTAAAAGTTCAAAAGAATTGTTGAAATAGCAAAATACAAGTGCAATAAATGTTTTTGGGAATGTTGGATCTGTTTATGCATTCAAAAATCCAATTGCAGCAATGAAAATTTGCAATTTGATGTAGAAAAAGAAAAAGAGAAAAAACAAATAATAAAATTTCCATGAAAATTGCCAAAAAAATCGAATCATAAAATATTGAGACTTCTTCCCCAAAAATATGTTATGAAAAGATATCTTTAGGGGCATCTTCCTCCTATAATGGAGAGTTCAAAATTATAATGGATAATTCAGAATTAAAAGAGACATGTTTAATGCAAATGTCCAAACATAAACACAATCAAAATAAAAAATAATATAACTCTCGACTAGGAAAGGGTTAAGATCATATCCATATTCCACAAGACTAAAGACACAAAATAATTGACCTCTTCACACTACAGTTTAACCTCATCACAAATAATCGACATGAACTTGCCATCACATCCATCATTTTTTCAAATGATAAGCTCATGTATAAGCTCTTTTTCATTAAGTGCCAAATGTCTTTCAGTAAGAAAGAAAAAAAGAAAATTATTTTAACATCCACGAGGCTAAGGATAGCTTATGGGACATATTCCTTCTTCATCTGGTTGATGTATTAGACTTTTTTCCTGTGAAGCCTCACAAAATGTTCCCAGCTTCTCGACAAACCCCTCACTAAATAGATTATCCCAAGAGCTAATTGTCAGAATATCTGTATAACTTTCCCTGTGGTCTTTGAAGGCCTCACATTCTAAGATGAAATGCTTTTCTATTTCCACTTTTTTAGAGGACAAAAAATACATACTCTTTCCTCCCACACTTCTTTTGGCCTTTTTTAGCACCATGTTTCACAACAAAGTTGATGAGAATTAGTCCTTAACCGAGCAATAAGAATTTTGGCTCTCCAAAAAATATTGGCCTCTATGTACCCCTTTTGTTGATGATTACGACAAGGACTAAACACTTCAATATATTATTTTTTATTTCTCCCTAACTCCTTACCCAAATATGCTTGTGAAACTTATCCATAGCAAAAACTTTTATCTTTATTATGGGACATGTGTTCAAGCAAATACCCCATCTACTAAACTATTTGTTATTTTGCTGCATCCAAGTCTTTTTTTTTTTTTTTTGCACAATATGTCATTAAAGACAACCTTAGGCCATTTTCCCCCTTTCATTTGCTCAATTTGTTTTAAATACCTTATGAATCTCACCATAACAATTGTTTCAATAGGAGCAATCCCTATTTCACTTAACAAGATAGCATAAGGAACTGCACTTTTAATTTTGAATTTGTTTTTAATCAAACACTTTTGAATTTTCTTAATTTGTTTCCATTGCATGTCGAATGTATTGTTAGCCCATAGTTCACAACCATAAAGAATCACTTGAAGCCCAAAAGAGTTTGAGTGGTTTTCCACTCCCATAACTCTACCTCTCTACCCCTATTTTGAAAAGCATAAAATGCTTTCCAACACCCCAAAGCTCTTTTCTTTCTACATCCATCCCAACTAAGATTGTTGTTGAATTCAATGCCAAGGTATTTGTAATCCGCAACATCTTCCAAAATGTTGCCTTCAAAGAAAAACTTATGCTAGTTATGTTTTTTTTTTTTTTAATAGAACCACTACTTTCGTTTTGTTAGTATTGACTTGCTCCCCACCCTTCTACAAAAATGTTCAACGAATAGTAAGTGCTCTTGCAAACCAAGAGCAAATTTAGCAATCAAAATAAAGTCATCTGCATACAAAAGAAGCCTTATAACAAACTTGCCCAAATGGATACCATCACCCCCTTACGAATTTAACCACTCCTCAAGCTTGTCGATATATAAACCAAAAAGGGTAGGAGACAATGGGCAACCCAAATATCGCTTCTAAGACTTTCAAAAATGCTAGCTAAAGTTTTAATTTTGACTTTCACCTCTTCATACAGCCTATGCACAACTGCTCTCAAATGTTTAGGAACCCCAAGTTCCTCCATTATGTGTCAAATTTTATCCCTAAGAACTATGTCAAACACTTTTCTTAAATCAAGAAAGCAACAAAAGACTTCTTCGTTTTTCTCTCAAAAATTTTCAATGATGTCCCTTAAATTTATATAATGATCAATTGTGGAATGTTTAGGTCTAAAACCCGCTTTCCCTTTAGCACGCTTATCTCTTTCTTCTTCCCACTTGTTGATTTTATTTTCTAGCATGCCTCCAAATAACTTTGCAAACAAAGGGTTTATCATTGTGGTCTTATAATTGGAGGAATTATTGACATCACCACTCTTGAAAAGAGGTATTGCCAGACTAATTCTCCAATTTGTGGGGAACCCCAGTTGTATGATGTTGAAAATCTTTGTAATGTGAAGTGCAATAATATTTGAGTCCCACTTTAGATACTCTACTTAGAGTTCAGCTAATTCTTGCACTGTGAAGAGTTCAATATCATTGTTGATCAAGTTGGGAGGGTCAACCTTGGGATCTTGCTCATAGTTGTCTTGCATAGTCAAACCATTTAGAATTTGTAATACTATTTTCAGTTTGCATCTTTCTCAATTGGAGCTCCTTCCAAAATAATTTGGGATTATTTTCCCAAGGAAAATTAGTTCTTCCCTCCTTGAAACCATGAAATTGACATTTTTCTTTCTCAATATCTGTTTGTAAGCTTTGAGCTTTATGTTATCCTTATTTGACTCTTTCCACATTCTCGTTGCCTTTTTGCATTCCTTGTCAAACCAAGCATTAACTGGAAAACAATTTGTTTCAGACGTATTATTTTTTGTTCTTTTTCACTCTACAAGTGTGCTTTGAATTAAATGTGTTAATTCGTGACTATGAAGGTCGTTAATTGGGATTTTCTCTTTCTCAAAGAGCCTTTCTAATGTCATTTTGAAGGTATTACAATTTTTTGGAGTCAAAATAATTTTGCCCTTTGGGAGATTTTGTTAAACACACGAGTTTTTTTTACTCTAATTGCTTCTTTCCAATCCAAGAGAAACTTAAATAAGTTGGCTTCTGAGCTTATTTTAAGTTCCAAGGTTGATCTCCAAGCAAAACTTCCTGTATTTTCTCACATAAACCATGTTAGCAAATTACATAATCTACTACACTTTCTCCATTGTAAGTATTGCAAGTGAAATTACCAGACTTTGCCCATCTAGTCAAGCCATTACAAATGACTAAATCGAAGGCCCCACATAGAGTAAGAAATTTTTCACCAAAGAGATTGCAACCCTTGTCCTCTGAAGTTCTTTCCCACTAATGATTACTCTCTTTTGTAAGCCAAATAGGGTCGTAGTCTTCTTTACAACAAAGAATGTTGGCTTGCTCACTTGCAGTCCTAGCATTGAAATCACCCACTATAAGAACTTCACCTAGTTGAGAATATGTTGCAATATATGATTTTAATGTTGCAAAGGGATCTTTGTGGTTAAGCCCTCTACTTTTGTAGATTTTTGAAATTTGTAGCACAAAATAACATGCTGCAATTATAATGTGATTTCCATTTTATGGTATTTTAAACCAAATGAATTGTTTATTCGAGTCTTCTTTTTCCCTCACTAATACCATGATACCCCCGTGTCCTTTGCCATTCCTTGCTACTTCGTTCCATGCTGCCATCTTCCAATATCCTTCAAACAAAGGAGTCTCGTACCCTTCATCCTCATGTGTTTCTATGAGGCAAATTATGGCCCTAACCTAGGTCCTCATCTCCATGTTTAACCTTTGCAGTTCCAACAAACTAATCTTAAGGAAACTTGGGTATGACTTGATTAATATTTATTTTGACATGCAAGACTCATAGTTGAGTATTTGTCCCTACTTTTCCATATTGACCTTGCTTCCTGATTTCATGTTGAAGAGTTTGTTGCCTCTTATTTATTACCATCTTGTTGCTCTGTTTTGGAAGAAGGTCGAAATCACGCTATCACAACTTTACTTTTATAAATCCATGCTCTCTTGCCTTCATCTCTTGCTGCCTTTGACCCAAACCCACTTCCCAACTTTGGTGGATGAGACAATTTTCACTTGTCCTAGATCATTTATTTCCATAGGTTTTGAAATTTCTTGTCCCATTGTCCCATTGCACCCTCTAACTTAATTTATATCTGTGCGATTCAGCCATCTTTGCCTGCGACACCCCCAAATTCGTCGATATTTGTTTGTTTGGGTTTCCTGGGATTTTATGTAAACCATGGCATGGAGCCCTTGCGTGTGTAGAAAGTGTTAGACCCTGAAAACCTTTTCGTTTCCAGTTTTTGTGTCAACTCCTACTTCTCGAACTTCATGATAGCCATGAGGCATGCAGTGGACAATGTGTTTTGAAACGCTCGGTTATACGTGCTTTGTGGACTGTGGGTCACTGTTCAACAATTTCTTCTATGACCGAATCCTTGCTTCAAAGGAACCCCACAAGTTCGTTGCCTTCTAAGGATTTCGATACAATGTCGATCTGCATTACCTAGTCAATGCTAATCTTGGTCTTCAACCTACTCCTTTTCTACTCTTTTCTCATATCAATCCATCTCTCTCGCAGTTTGAACATCGATCACAAGGTTTGACAACCTTGGAAATTTTTGAAACTCCAGTTTTACAATCCCCTGCCTCTGTGTACTATTGCCGCGCATTTTGAAGCTTCAGTTTTTACATTTTCCTGATCTTGGTGTATCACTGTGGATGATTTTCCCATTTCTGTGTATTATGTTGTGGCTTTGCCTCCCATATTCTTGCTTTTAGGGATATACAGGTATGGAAACAATAATAACGAGAATGATCAACTTTGAATGCTTGTGATGGTTCCTTTTGAAACAATACAAATATGGAAGATATTTGAAAACTGTGGTACAAATAAAATGAGAAATGCAGGGTTTTACTCCATGGCGAATCAACCAACCATTGGACTTCCAACACTATCAGTCTGCTTTTCTTTATGACCTTTTACAGAGAGGAGACTATTTAGTGGCCATAGATCTTTGCCAGTGAAAAACCATGGAGTAAGAAAGATTTACATGAAACAACTTAATGACATTGCTTTTCTTCTCTTCCTAATACCTGAAATATGCTAAAAGAATGGGCAATACAAAATTCAAGGTTCTATAGATCAAAAGTTTTACAAACTAGAAACTCTCATAAATAAAATCATCATGATAAGGCACAAAATAAACCTAATAATTGACTGTAGACAGAATTGAACAACGTCCATAGAAGGCACTATAATGAACTTTACACTTTCATAGTAGATTTCATGCAGTAATCATATTTTGTAGCCATAAGAATTCACATTTGATTTATATAACTAAACCCACCTGAAACAGGGAAATGATTTCAGTTTCTGATAGTGTCGATTTAAAATTAGCACTCTTCAAAATTTTAGGAAACACGGAAGCAGCATTGTTAAATTATTCTTGAAAATATTTAAAAAATAAAAAGTTAAAACAAAACAATCCGTAAGCATTTCAGATTTTTGGAGTTATTGGTGTTTTATCCTTGTTGTTTTAGAATTTATTTAACTACAAACAGGTGATACATGGATCCCACTTTCCTTTGGGGTGCCTTTTATTCTTACTTTGAAACACACCTTTTCTCGCATTTTTGGATATTTCAAGGGAGTTCTTTTTGGGTAGGAAAAGAAGTGTAAGAATTTTCTACGACCAGGTATATAACTACTATGTTAGAACTCAGGAAAACATAAACATGCATATCTCTTTACGCAACATTATTATGACAATAATGTTAATAGTCAGGTGAACAATAAAATTAAGCTCATAGATAATTGAGTAAAAAATAACGAAATATAATCAATCTAATCAAATGGGTGTCTTTGGGACAAAGGACCACATGGAATAGAACTCAGCATAATGAAAACACACACAATAAGTAATAGACAAGTTAGCATTGGTGTTTGGTCCCTACTAGGGACAAGGATAGACCTCTAAAGGATTCACCTTTAGTTCTTTCAAACACATGAATAGTAAATCCAATAGCCACTTCTGCTCAAATTTGAGAACAGACAACATAAAAGAAATTTCAACCACTGAGACTGTACAGACAACTCAGAATTTCTTTCTACAAATTTAAGTAATATCTATTTGCATCATAATATCGCTCAAGTACAACATTGTAGAGAGGATGCACTGGATCCAGCAAATTAGTATATGGACCCAGTACTGCACGAGGAGGGGGTGGAGTCCCAGTTCGATGTGACCAGCTGTACTGAGCAGTAGACAAACCACTAAGGCAATAGCAAGTATGATAATAATCACGGGACTTTCCAGGCTTATCACATAACCCTCCATTAAGAATCTGCAGCATGAAAAACAAGATATTTAACAAATAAATATCAACTAAAACAAAAACATTTCTGCAATGATTTGACACAATAAAAATTCGTAACTCAAATGTAACTTGTAAGACATACACTCCTTTCTCCAAAGCATGTAAAAACATCAAGAGACTACTGCCTCTATAAATATATTGCAAGATACTGACCAAACCACAAGGATACCAGCAAGTAGGAAGCTGGAGCGTGAAAACACAGTTCAATACTAGCAAGAACAAAATTGAAAATACACATCACTGTCCAATGTCGTGTTTGCTTCTGCTACATCCAAATATGCACAGAACTATGTCCATCATCTATGTATATCAGGAATGTGAAAGGCATGTTCCTTGATCTAATAGCAATGTGATTTCTCCATGGAAGAATCTCATCTATAACCTTATTAGGACTGTGATAAAGACTGTGTAAAATTTGGGCAGACCACTGAAGGAATGTTTGAAATTTGAAGTCCCTGAAATCCCAAGGAAACTACATTAAGAGATCACCATACTGCCAGAAACAAGAATCAGAATAGGTATGAAAGTCTGTTCTGCTTCATTATGTTGCACGTAGTGTTTTCATTGATGACAACAAGATGTCATTGATGTCAAAGGAGATGTATGAGACAACAGCAGCACCACCCATGATGACCAAGGAAGTATCAAGACTCCTTATGAAACAATATGATAGTTGGATCTCTTACAGATTCTCATCAAGAGAAGTTAAAGGCGCTTGAACTGATTTGAGTTTTGGATGTAGTTATGACAAACTAAAGATCCTATAAACTACATGGTGGCATAGAGCTCGTTGATACCTTTCCAATGGTATATCCTGCTCTGAAAAACTCCTCCCCGATGAGAAGATATGACCATTTGAAGTTCAATATTGAGTGAAAGACTTAAACTATATTGCAAAGACCCCTGACACAATATTTGTTAAAAAGTGTGTTACCCGCACAGATGTACTTAGCAGCAAGCTAGACTCCATTGTTCAATGGACAGGGCACCAATAAAAAAATTTGAAGTTTAAAAGGCATCAGGGCAATTTTTCCCCTCTTCTTCTATGCAAATTCCATACCCCCATGGGGGAATTGTAATAAATGAAACTAGCATGATAAAATTATGTAACGAGCTTAGACCTTTAGGACCTGGTTACTAAGGAAGTCACCATAGAGTTTTTTTTTTCACTTGATAATTATTTTCGCTTTTCAGTGAAAATAACTAATTGAGTTTTTTCACTCATAACCTCCAAAGGCGGAGTGCATCTTAATAGTTGGGCCCTGAGTGTGTCTCTAAGTCTAGGGTCAATGTATTTTAGCATGCTCGGTCATATCCATAGTCTTACAGAATTGCATTAGGTATTTTTAGGAATATTAAATAATTAAAAAATTCCCACAGAATGATATTTTTTTTAATTAATTTTGTATGTAATAAATAAAAAGTGGTACTAGGAAATGTTGATGGCACGTAAGTACTTGAAAATCATACTCAAAGTACCAATATTATCCTATAACCCACTTTGAGGTCCAAATAATTGTTTTTTCCTCGCCAAAATCCGCTATTACTCATAAAGTGAGGAAAAAGACAAGGAAAATCAATCATTAATAACTGGGGACATCCCAGAAACATGTTCCGAGTCAACTAAGTGTGACTGCTAGTCAAGTGAAATGATTTGGCAAAGGAAGTTTGAGTTCAATGTTGACTTGGTGCCACCTAAGGGAGGGACGAATTGCTGCCTACTACAGCCCGTTAAGGGAGCCAAATCCCACAAAAAGAGGGCTGGGTTCAATCAAATGAGGGGACCGAGTTCAACACTTAAGGAAGCCCGAGTTTTCTGTTGGTTGTTTGAGTTGTGGCAGGTTGGTCACGACTTTGAGTGGGAGTTAACACCTCCATCCCTCCACTTGTTCGCACACAGCGTCCACAAAAGATACACTGCCAGCAAGAGCCAGTATGCAGGTTTCTTCTAACAGCCAGTATGCAGGCCAGCCGCCATACTAGGCAGTTGTTAAACACTTGGCACCCCTCCTCAGTGTGTTGCGACACTTGGACTGATACACAACCTCTTTAGACTATTGTCACACCCACTTGTAATATGTTGTCCCTAGAGATTGATATGCACAGCGAGCTGCTACAGCCACTTGGGCAATTCGACTTACCATTGGGATCTCCACCTTGGGCATTTGTTGCTCATCAAATTCTTGGGATTTGTCTCCCATTACTCTTATAAATCGTACTCTACCCTCTCATTTCTTTGGAGTGTTGGAAGCTTGAACTCGGGGAACCTCTGTCAATATCTTGTTGTACTTGTTCATATCATTCAATAGACAAAGAATTTGGAGGCCTAATGGTGCAAGATTTGTGTGGTATGCATTGAGCTTATTGCAGGTGTTAATTTTCTTAGAGCTATATTGTTTTTTGCTATAGATAATTTCCTTTTCATCATTTACAAATGCATTCACCTCATAACATCATCACACCATTAGAAATTATGCAGAAAGAATAATATCAACAAAAATGCAGTGGAAATAAAAGGAACATCAGAAGAAAAACATGTACACAAAGAGACACCAGAATTTGGTCGGAGACCAGGGCAAAACCCCACAAGGGGGAGAAACCAGAATTCAATTCTTCTTCTTCTATTAGTTTTCATAAATTGTTCAACATAGATACAAAGAACATCCATACATTAGGTTTGTCTAGAGTGCTGGTGTCATAACATAGCAAGAAGCAATAATTAGATCATGGCCACTGTCAATTATATGAACCATAGAGTACCTCTGTCGAGTATGCCATCACTGTCAACTGTGTCATAAAAGATTGCTATAAACTATGATATCACATATACCATAGGGGAGTTGTGTCACATCTGCAATCCTTCATTGTCATATAGATTGGATTGTAAT
The DNA here is from genome assembly GCA_000404065.3 of Pinus taeda. NCBI lineage: Eukaryota > Viridiplantae > Streptophyta > Pinopsida > Pinales > Pinaceae > Pinus > Pinus taeda. The sequence continues at coordinate 307,020 of APFE030115073.1, read as the reverse complement.
ATGTCACTGTCATGTAAATCATGATGGTGACATACATATATGTAACTATCTTTCTGATAAATATATCCATAGAAGACATAGTCAAGCACAGGGATACCATCATATCAAAGTTCACATACATATATAGATGTGATCCAAAATGTACATATATTGCTGAAGCTTATACCCATACTGTTGAGTCTTCTTCAAGCCCCCTGTCATAAGATCAGACAACAGGATCTCTATATATATGTATATCTGAACTTTGAGATCTCTGCACATATACTGGACAGATCATAGAGAGCTGAGAAACAATGCCATACATGAACAGCGAATTGGTGCCAATGAAGCCTGACGCAACGACCATAATGGCAGAAACCACGTGTATATTATGTCAAGACCATAGATGGAAAAGATCGAATAATGTCGAGACTATAGAGGAGTCAAAGAATGCCATTACCATTGAGACCAAACGCCATTACAGTGAGACTGTATTGAGTACAGAACCATAGCAAGACTGTATCATGATCGGAACCATATCAAGAATGGAACCACAGCAAGACTGTATCATGAGCGAAGATCTGAGCCATAGTCCTGGAACATTAGTTGTGAGAGGAAAGATCTGAAATCGATATAACCGATACAAGCACTAGAAGATACCTGTGAAATCTCAGAATGTAACTTCCATGAGTTTTGTATATCAATCGAAAGCCATATGTGGGAGCCGCTATCATAACATGCTTCGATGCCTATATAGATTATGCAATGCAATGCAATGCCCGTATAAAAGATGTGATGCGTATAGATAAGCGTGGGCTTTAGTCAACAGAGATGAGCCACATAATATGTGCAAACCACAGTGAACGCGAGAATGTGATGCCATGGGTTGATACTACCATAGAACGATTCATACAGCGAGCTCTGCTAATAAAAGGTGAATCACCAGAACCATACAAACCGCAGATAAAATATATGTGATATTTTTCTTTGTTGAAGTCGCGACAAAATCATATAACATAAGACCTTATTTGTATAAATCACTATGGTGCCTTTTGGTGCCAACATAATCCTCTTCTTGTGGGGTGACTTAAAATTTTAGGAGGGAAAGCTTTTATTTGAATTTGCCATTACAATTATTTACCCAAATAATTTGTTTGTCCAAAATGCCTTTTTTTTCTCTTTTTTCTTATTTTTATTATAACCAATATCTTCTTGCGGCTCAAGGGTTTGAACTAGGGACTTAGGATTTTCCCTTTAGAGAAATTTGTCTTGAACTGCCCAATTTCAACACTCCCTCTCATCAAGGAAGGAATTTCCATCATTATATCTTAACTTTTAAGTGAACAAAACTCAATAGTAAGGAAGACAAACAACAGTGACATCATCAAGACCCATCTCATATCATCTCATAAAAGAAGAGGAATCCATACCCAATGGTAGGGGAATCAATTGTCAAACCCTACTATTCTCCAAGTCAAATCACATGACCTCCATCTCATATATATCAACTAAAATATTCATCTCATTACGTCTCGTCTTTTAATCAACTGAACAATCTCGAACTAAAGAAGGAGAAAAATCTGACATCATAAGGGAGCCCAACTCAACCCACAATAAAATGAAAGAGCTTAGCTCAATCCAGAACAACATCAGGGAGCCCAGTTCAACTTGGAACCACATCGGGGAGCCCAGCTGAACCCAGAATATCCAATAACCGAGATCAACTTACCGCAATGGCAACGATCACACGCTGAGGATCGAAAAAGGGTGAGTCACAAGACCCTGTCATCCTCACCAAGAAGGACAGAGGTGAGTCCTCATGTCCAGGGGTAGAACCCCTACCAGGCTTGATCCTTGGTGATCAATTTGTTGAACATCATGCGTCCTAGTCATAGGGAATACAATAGTTGTTGAATTTCCAAGATCATGGTGTCTGGGATAGAATCTTAAATCACTAACGCTACCAAACCAAAGATCACAATGAAACTATTTTTCACAGCAAAATATAAACAATAGTAAATCACACATGCACAAAATATAGACAACTTTTTACAACTTTGTACAATAGCCCAACTTCGTTATATTAATCAAACTAAATAATACAAGAACCTAGGGCTCCCATACCAAAGATAATGGCCCTCATACATCCACTAATACGAGAATACAAAACTTAGGCTTAGTGCCAGTCCATCGTCAACCAATCTGCCCTCAAAAAGATACTCTAACCATCTCGCTCATGTAGCGTGCTCTCTTGGCTCCTCTCTGCGTATCCTGTACCTATGCGGTCCTTCAGCTCCTGATCTACAACATTGCCTCTATCAAAGATCCAAGTCCATCTGGCCATTGAACCTCGACTTTCCAATCTATTCACTAGTTGTGTCTTAGTCCATCAAGGCACAACACATCAAGGCTCACGTCGAGTTGTTCACAGCTCCACTTGTGAACAACTCTCACCTGCCCACTGCTGCTCCTCAGCTACTTAGGGACTTCAACCCACTATGGTCTTCCTACACTGCTTCAATGAAGACCAACATAGGGCATGGAGAGATACCACTTATCACTGCAAGATGTTCATCTCCCACAATGAACATGAGCTAGGAGGACTTCCCATCATCTGTTGTAGAAGTCCTTCTCCATGCACAAGTCTAGGGTTGCTCAACTGCTCCTCTGGCTAATCAAACCTTGAGCTCAACTTCAACCACTCTAGCAACCATCTAGGTGCTCCTCTGGCTGATCAAACCTTGAGCTCAACTTCAACCACTCTAGGAACCACCTAGGTTCGTGAAGATGGTGTACACCAGGCTCCAACTTGGTCACTATCATGCTATCCTTTAACAAACCATAAAATGCCCAATCCTCGTTCTCAATTGGTCCACTCTCACGCAACCCTCCAATAGTCCACAAGTGACCAATACTTGTTGTAGCATCTACCTCTATCTAGGGCATCCTCATACCTAGGAAACCCTACTCTTGGTTGCCAACAAACTCCATCAAATTGTCCCCTCCTGGGACGCCATCCACCTAGCATCCATCTATCAACATGGTGACATCTACAATATATTGTTGCTGCCTCCTTGACCTCGATTTCTGTGCATTCACAAGACTGGTTAGGGCACACAACATCCCTAAACCACAGCTCCAAATACCACTGTATTCCTTATCCAAACATCTGCTCTTTTACTGCCCTTTACTAGGTCTTTCCACACATTGTTTGGGCCGAAGGCTCCTCCTTAAAAACCCTCACAACATGTGATATGCTACAGTAAAGGTTGCTGCCCCTTAACACAAGGAAATACCGCTTGATGAAGCCATCCCTGCCTCTTTTTACCTGTGCTTCTGCTCTTAATGGTTGCGGCCTAGAGTCTAGCCTCTCCTTACAGCGTCACAACCCTCAAACCATCTCAAGACACATGTTGTTGCTACAGCAGTCCTGCAGCCACCTGTAGCTGAGGTTCCCCACACCTTAATGCACAAAAAAATACTCTCTAACTTACCTTGGATCAACGGCTAGAATCTGCACTTTAGTCTTCTCCAAAACTGGTCAAACCATGTCCTCAAATCACCTTGATGGATGCCTCAGACCGGCGCCCTTGCTCCTCACAAATCTGCGCCCTAAGCAAACCCAAAAATCGTGCTCCTTGCCACTTCTCCTTGTCACATACTCGCTGTCCAAATCACAGATATCTTTAATGTTTGATGCACTTGAGATATATAGAATGACCTCCAACATCGCTCCTTTTTATAGCCTTCATGTGGGTGTGACATTAGCCCTTAAGGGCACTCTAACATGCTGGCCGACTTGTCCTGGTAGGCCTCACAACCACACATTATCTTCAAAAATTCATAACTCAACAACGACAACTTGGAATTGGACGATTTTCAATGTATTGGATTTGTCTCAACATCTACTATCATCCTCATCCATCACATGTCGAAATCTCGCCAAGGTTTTGGCCCAAACATCGATGGGTGCAAAACCCCAAGCTTGGGCTTCAAGCCCATAAGGCCACTTGTGGAACTCATTCCTCCAAACCCTCGATCCTCAAGGCTTGGAGTTCCTCGCAAGCTACAAAAATGAAGGGTAGTACTTGATGCATCCATCGGTAGTACTAATTAAACCTAACTTATTTTCCTAACTCATTGGCCAAATGAATTATGAGAGGTACTTCCCAAGAGTCCCAAACTACAAGGGTAGGATGTATGATGGGGCATCCACAGGAGAAGGTGAACCACTCATCCTACTCATATGTCTTAGGAGAAGGTGAACCACTGATCCTATGCATGTCATCAACCATACGGGAAGGTGACCACTCACCCTATGCTCAAACAATATCCTCCACAGGGGAAGGTGAACCACTCACCCTGTAATCATATAGCTCCAAGAAGTACCCCAGGCCCCCTCCACGACCTCCCATAGCTCAATGTCCAACTCAAGTAGGACCCTCTCTTTCCATGACTCCAAGTCTCTCTCAGAAGGCTTGTGAAATTTCCAAATTTGAAATCCTATTGGAGCAACTGGAAATTATTCTTCTAATTGTTAATTAATTTAAATAATTTATTTCCTACGACAAACACTAAATAAATCACACTACAACCTTCATAAATAAAATACTGCGGAAATAATAGCGTTGGAAAACTAAGAAAATACTAGCACACACAGTAAAAATGACACCATTATTTTTGGACAAATGTCCCCGGAAAAAACCAAACTTGGGAAAACCAATGCAACCGATGAGGGTTGCTTTATTATCCAACAGTGAGATATGAGTACAATCTATGGATGCCCAACTGACAATCCAAAGAGCAAGAAAATATGGCCAAAATTATTTAAGGGAATTTACCTTCTTCCACAAGAAACCCTAGCACAACTTTCCTTTAGAAAAACTCATTCTCCTGGACCCTCTGCGTCAACTTCTACACAGTGCTTTTGCATACCCTTAGATTTCTAAGCCCATAATTGCCTCTAATGAAGTTGTTTTGCATGTCTCTATGAAGGAAACTGATTCTCCAACCCTCTGGAAGACTTTCTCGGTTGCTGGAAGCTGAATCGATTTTTCCTCCAGCCAAATCGAATTGCTTTTCTGAAGCAACTGCGTGGTCCTTTGTGTTGCCTCACTGGGAATAACTCGATCTCTTCTAGTTGCCTCCTCTAGATCTGGAAAACTTCCTCCAGATCACTATCTTTGCTTCCTCACTGAAGCTCAAACTCTCCGGCAACTAATTGTTGCTACTTTGGAAAATCGATTTCTCCAAGTGACTCTGGCGTATTCTCGATCACCACATCGATCCTTTCTTATATCTTCCTGGTGGGAATCCAACGACCAAGATTAAATCTTAATCAATGGCTCAAATCATTTTTGGATCAATCCATGTGAGTTTCTAGAGAATTCTCACCTTGACTTAATTAATTCTACTTAATTAGGCAGTTTTCCTAAGTTTAGACTTAGGAAACAATAAAAAATTTGGTTAATAATCTAATTAAGTCATCTCTAGGTGGAATTTCCAAAAACGATTTCTAGGTTTTGGAGATCTCTTGTATTCTAGCCTCTCTACCAAATTTCGTGGCTAGAACACATTCGATGCTATAGAAACTAACAAGGCTAAGAACTTGGTCTTCCCCAAGGGCTTTGTGAGAATGTCAGCAATTTGTTGATCAATCCTGATGTGTTGGAGCCTTATTGCTCCTTGTTGTACCATATCCTAGATAAAGTGGTACCTGATATCAATATGTTTAGATCGGTCGTGGAACACAAGATTCTTTGAAAGGTGGATCCCACTTTGGTTATTACATTAAATGATGGTGGTATCCAACACATGCTCAAATAGCTTCACAACAAACCATACTATCTACAATATATTCGAACTCGGTGATGCTTAAAGCACAATCGATTTCTGCTTCCTGATCATCCAAGAAATTGAAGCAAATCCCAAAAAGAAGCAACATCATGACGTGATTTTTCTATCCACTACATTTCTAGCCCAGACAACATTGGAATATCCATGTAGTCTCATATCCTCGGTAGTGTAATTCAACCCAAGGTTGATAGGATTATGAAGATATCTCAGAAGATTCTTTGCAGCAACCCAATGTATATGATGAGGCTCAGTATCAATCAGTGTTTTAAGATTTGGTCGGCTCGGAACCAATTCGGCCGAGTTGGTCTGACACAAGGCCTCACCAAGTCAACTCAGCTAGTGAATGGGTTCGGTTGGCCGGGTTATTACTGAGCCGGCCGAGTTATTACCGAGTTGGCCAAGTTGTCTAACAACTCAGCTGGCTCGGCCGAGTCCGAGCCTACTCGGCTGGGTTGGATGACATCAGCTCGTGAATTAAAAAACAACAATTTTTTTTTTTTTTTGCTTTTGGGGGACCCCGAGGTTTTCACGATGATACTTTAATGGTTTTTTGTCCCTAAATAAGTTTATCTCGCTTGATCTTGAGAGGTTTGTTTAGTTGGTATCACATATATAGTAGAGATTTCTCAAGGGATAGCTTCATTCTTCTTCAAACCCTTTTAATAGGTTCTTTGCCCCTTTCTTAAAGCAAACCTAACTTAGTGGCCCCAACCTTGGCCCTCCAAAGATGAGCATAGAGCTTTGAGTTGATTCCACGTGATGCTACACCCCTTGATGAGCCTGCAAATGCTAAAATACTAAACTTAAAAGCCTGGACATTGGACTATTTGATGATATGCCCAAATGGACTAAAGATGCCCCTTGGCTGGCCTTGACCCTATTTTGGTGGATGGTGCCTTCTTCCAAAGCACATATGAGGATGGTTATCATTGAGATGACTTAGGAGGGCTAGCACATCCCTCTTTGATGCCAATGCTTACCCTTAGGGATGCCATGTCACTCACATGCTTGAAAAGGGTGACATAGGGTCTCTCCTAGATGACATCATGGTGGAGGATGCACCTTTTGAAGATGTACACATGCACTTTGGGACTTTCTTGGAATGAGGAACACTCTTGGACCCTTGTATTAGTTCCTTGATGACTTACAATCTATTTTGGAGGATAACGCCATTTCTAGCCTCCTTGGTTACATGTTTTTCTTTTGATCTCTATATCATCATCATGTATGTATTGGATAGTGCACTGGATGCCATTTTGATATAATGGATATATTCATGAGCCTACTTTGATCATATGTTGTATTCTATCTATATTCTAATGCTATGTGTTTGTAAACATGAATGAAAATCTTTAAAATTATGTATTTTATAAAAAAATATATATATTTAATGTATTTTTTACAACTACCAAGTAACTGAAATCGAGTTGACCGAGTCGGAGTCGACACTCGGCCGAGTCGGAGTTGGAGTCGGAGTTTGAAAGATCATGCTGCCTTATGCAAAACTTAGAGTAACAGTCCTTTGTTTTCCCAGGACCAACTTATAGGTTCGGATCGATAGTGCTTCCAAGCTTCACATGGTAACTGTCATTGTGGGCATGCCTAGCTCAGGGAGCTTGTTACAAATCATGATTTCTATCATAAAACTTGTTGGTTAATTGCTCCTCACGAGATCTTAGCAACATTAATGCAATCTAACATGTCATGATTCCAAGAAAACAATTATATATGAAAGGTGAATCCTGAGACTAGACCAGTGAGTAGAGAACTGTTAGCATATAAAATTAATTATCAAAGACATCTTTTAACAACATCAGATGTTCATTAATTCATGTCCAAGAGACTTATTTTATTCTACAATTTTCTAATCATCCAACATAAATAAATAGTTGGGATCTCATTAAGGATCTCTCCCTCTGAATGGAAAGCGACAATTAATCATGAAATCAACTTGTCTATCATGCATCAACAAAATTGTTAGATCACGAAGACAAACTACATCAGGTTTTCATATCATTGCTGTGACAAGTCTTTATCAACTATTCAATAGTAGAAGTCATCAATCATTCATCAAGGGTTAGTGTTATGATATTAAGACAACGCATCCACAATGTCAAGTCATCCAAGCAGTGGCATCTTATCAGAGCCTTATCAAGGTGAATGAAAGAGAGAGTCATTTGATCTTGAGCATTAATCTTACAACCACACTATTGGCATCAGGGTAAACATAATCATCATAGGTATTATCAACAATATTGAAGTCAATGTATATCTTGATACTATAGAATGCACTACCACATGTACCATGAATCAATGTTGCACAAAAATATGAATCAAGACTTACAGAGGGCGAGATTCTTGTCATACCTCAAGGCTCGTCTTGATATTACAACTAAATTGTAACATAATTGTACATACCTTGTAATATTCAGATACCTTTGTAGCACATACATGTCATTATCAGGTTCCTTCTCTAGTTTCTTCTTTCATGCAACAACCCATCACTTTCTATATGGGCCCCTAAATGATCTTTGAAAAAGATCTTCTTATCACACCTTCAACAAGAAGTTAGAAGTATTCAAATATTCAAATATGCAGAAAGGCTAAGCAATGATAAACTTAAATAAGAGTAGAATCATAAAGAAATAAGTCTAGAAGGAACTTATCTCTAATGAGGGTTGAAAGAAGGTGTCATCTCCCTCTGAATCATGTCACCAAGAGCCTTCAGAAGAAGCGCAATCATTCACAGAATCACTATTCCCTTCTTAATCATGAGGTACCACAGGTCATCAATAAAATATCACAGATATTGTCAAAGGAGGGGATGCCTCAACTGTCAATAGCCAAATCAAACATATTGTCTTTTGAAGTGAATCTAGGGTTATGTTGAACCTCTTACAAATGTTGATCATGCTAGTGTTTCAAGATGTCAAGTCTTCATCATATCCAAGCCATACTTCTTCATCCACCATTGCTTGTTGTTTTTTAGCAAGTCCTTTCCATTACAAGGGGAGGTGCTGGTGAATTTCATCTAGGATCAAACATTTCAAGCACCCAAAGAAGAGCAACTATGAACCTATTGCGAAAACTCAAACTGTGAAAATTCCTAGACTTGAAGGAACCCATATTGCAGCAAATCTGAATCGACTTCACCTACTTGATTTTTAAATTACATTCATCAAGTTATTCTTCTGAACACTGAAGCAAATTACTTCTACAACCTACATTAATTAAATATTTGATCTCATGAAACAAAAAATAGAGAAAAGAACAAGATACATAGGACACACTTATTTTGGACACAATAGTCCCCAGAAAAACCCAATGCAGGAAAACTGGTGTAGCAGTTCTGAGGGTTTATTATTATGCAGGAGAAATAATTGAATATATATCTAGGAACTCCATTAAAAATATTAATTATTTTAATAAAATACAATCCAAGTGGAATTTCACCAAACATTTTCTAGGTTCTTTAGAACTCATGTGCCTTAGCCTCTCCACCAATTTTCAAGGCTAGAGCACTTCCGATGCTACCAAAAACTAACAAAAACAAGTGAAACTTACCTTTGTAACCTCATTAAAAGCTTCTTTTACCCTTTGATCTTTAAAGGGATCCATTTTTATCGCCAATTACTCTCGCTTCCTTTATTCATAATGGAGTACTTCTTCTTATCTTGATTTGATCCCTTTATTTATAAGGGATCTCATCAAGCATTGCAACCTTTCTTGGGATTTCAGGGATTTCCCCGCTAAGCATCTCTCATCCCCATTTGGGGATATTTTTGTGGTTAACTCCTTTTTTGGTTGAATTTAAAATTAACTTAGAGTAGATAATCACATAATGACATTAGAGTACGTTGCAAATTTCCTTCATTTCATGCAAGCTAGCTTAAGTTTCTCTTTCATTTCAACGATCCAATTGCAATCTAGTTTAGTTTCTTTTCCATTTCATTGAACTGAACTAGAGCAGTTTTCCATTCTTGTTTTAGATTAAATCCTAAGTCACCTGACACGGGGATTCGGGACACGTAGGATTCGAGATTCGTGGTGTCGTATTCGGACACGCTGACCCCCCGGAACAGGACACGTTAGGACACGTTATATATTATTTTATTAAATACATATTTCTTACACAAATTTTAATTAATGATACAAATTTATTGATTTCAAACATAGATCTTCATCTATAGCTATTAGCATGCAGAGTACATACAAAATTCAAATAAATGTCAGTGGTATTGGTCACATAAATGATAAATCTATTAAAAATTTAAATCATGATTCATAATTCATAACTGAAAGACAACTTACAACTACAAGATAGTAGGATAAACACACTGACAACTGTAGTTTTCTCATTAAGTCATCAAATCGAAATGTGTTACATAGGTAGTGCTGGTGCAGTGCTAATGGCAAATAGAAATAGAAAATATAAAACAACTACAGGTATACAAGCCTCAAGGCATCAATCAGCATCAGAATCAGCATCACTGTCCTCATCATCATGGTCCCCACTGCTCTCCTCT